>WEKX01002995.1:45941-84714 GCA_013390025.1 Pitta sordida
GGTGGTGAAACACTGGAACAGGCTGCTCAGAGAAGCTGTGGATGTCCCATCCCTTGGGGTGTTCAGGGACAGGTTAGATGGGACGCTGAACAACCTATTCTAGTTGAAGGTATCTCTGCCCATGGCAGGGAGATTGGAATTAGATGGTCTTTAAGGTCCCTTTCAACCCAAACCATTCTGTGTTTCTATAAGATCTGTACCCGGACTGCTGATTTCTTCTTATTTTGTGTCTGTCTGTAGCTACCTTTCACTTGTGAAGAAGAGACCAGTGTTTGTAAATATATACAGTAAGGAGTTTTATTTTGGTCATTTTCTCACTGCAGTGCTGCTTGTGCCCTTTACTTGGGAGAGGGAATCAATGGTAATTCAGAAAAATATCTTCAGGTGCTTTAAATCTCCATTAAGTAGAGTCGGGTAATGAAAGTCGGGTAACAGAGTCTTTGTAGTGTAAGAGCTTCTGAGCTCTATGGTTCCTGTAGACTTCCTGCAAATGCATGAATTATTGCTACTTACATCTGGTAGGGTGATCATCTGGAATGTAGCAGACGAGAAGTGAGAGATTCTGCTGCTATGCCTCTTTGAACACAGAATGGCGTAAGAATGCAGGACAGCATCGTGTGTAGTTGTAGTGTTAAATGACTGTTTATATTGCAGAGAACAAGGAGCTAGTAGAAGAAACATCTTTCTGGTAATGATTACCCGAGTAACCTGTGTTGTCTGTTCCTTGAAACAGCTGTCTCTTTCTTCTTGCTCCTTAATTTGGTGAGGCATTGACAAAGTTGCTAATAGGGATTTAATTTTTCTTATTATTCAAAGGAGATGTTGAGGTAGAGCTTTTTCATGTAGATAAACCAATTACTTTAAGGAATTGGACTAAGGTGATAGATGCTGTCAGTGAAACTTTTTGTGCGAAGGTGTAAGAGGTGTAGAAAGAAATGTCAAGTGGCTTGGATGAGAGATGAAGTTTGGTTTTCCTCTTGCAACAGGGATTTTTTTAGTATTATGATTGCTTAATGAATTGCAATTGTCACTCATGATGGAATTGTGTCTTCTGTTATTCCTTCCCTAGCTTGAATTTAAAAATCACCACTGACAGAAGTAGTCTACAAGGCATAGAAGATTCAAGTACACAGAAAGCCAATGTTGATTAAAATTTGGGAAGGTTTGTCTTGCCTTTCTGAAAGTGCATCTAGGTTTTCATGCACAGTGTACATTTTCTTGCATGTCAACTTTTAAAAATTTATGTAGACATTAATCCCAGTCCTTATCCTATGAGGACCAAAATTATTGTGAATATTTTAAAACAAAAAAATAAAATTAAACTAACTAGGGAATTCTTTAAAACTAGCACTGTTTTTCTTATTTATTCTTAGTCTTGTATATAGGGCTGAAAACAAACAGTAAAAATATTTGAAAGTATTTTTGGTTTTTTTTCATTTTATTTTCCAGTAAGACACTTTCCACATGCCGTGGGACCAGGAGCAAAAACAATGGCATCTGACTGACCAGCATAGTGGAAGTGATAAACAGAACAAAAGGCTTTTTATTTGTAATCTTTTAGGTTTTTATTAATCTCAATTCATAACACAGGAAATCAATAATTTTCAGTTGCTTTTGTAAAGTACTATTAGGTCAAAATCTAGCACTTCTTTTAACAAATGAGCTTGCTGTAATGTTCCCAGCTGAAAGCTAAAGTTTCAAAGCAACATGCTTTTTACTTTGATTTATTTTTTGTCAGTAGCTTATCAGACCTTTGTTTGAATTAGAAGCCATTGTGGGCAGCCAGAAATTGAACTTTGTGTAATATAATCTATCTGTCACTTAGTATCAGTTCCCGAACAGTGATGCTAACACATTCAGACTTTAGCATCTGGACCTCACACTTGAGTTTTCAGCCACTAGGTAGGGTCTAATGTTTCAGTGTTTCCATGTAGTTCCTTCCTAGCTATTTCCCATCTGTGTATGACAGTCCCACTTCCCTAGGGGTCAGTCACCAGACAGGCCTTTTCCCAAGAGAAAATTTTTTTAAACTGGATCACATGTTGAACTGTGCCAGATTACTAGATTCATTGTCTTCAATTCAAAAGTTAGAAAAGTGATAATAAGGCAGAAGGTTGTGAGATTATGCTTGAACATACCTCTGAGAAGAATATACGTATAGCTTTTTATTTCATGAGAAAATTCAAAAAAAGCAGTTCTTCAGACTCTTTTAATGATTCATAAAAGAAAGGCTAAATTTTGGAAAGGCAAGGTATGATTGCAGGAAAGATGAAGAACAAGCATTAGAGTTTACTGCAGTGTTCTCAACCTCCCTGACAAAGCCAGTTCTTTGAAAGGAAAATCAGTAATAGTTAATGTACTACATAATAATAATACTTCTAATGTCACTAGAACCTTTATGGCTGTCAGGCTTTTCTGGTAATGTGCCAAGCTTTTCTAGCTGGGGACGACCCTGGATTAGCAGGCTAGCCTGTCCTTGAGCAAGAGGAAAAATTCACACATCTCTACTCTGGGATTCTTACGAGCTTCCAAGACTGCATTTCTGTGATTGCTGCATCTATTTCATATGCTACTTGTGGTGCCTAGGAGTTGGTTGTAAATGAGGCCCCCTTTGTGCTTGAGGCCCCAAATAATATGGAGACCTGAGTATTCAAGAATAAAATCAGTAGATGACTGGACTGACTGAAGGACACTTCCCCAGATCTGTGCCCTGTTTTGTGTGTTGCAAAATGCCTGTAGGCAATAGTGGTAGAAATCTAAACCAACAAAAAAATCCAAAACTAAAACAACCAAGCTACCCTTTCTCATATGCTCTCCCTCTGGCTTTTTTTCTGTGACTTGACTTCTTTTTTTAGGTATTAATTCACAAGTTGGAAAGCTTGACTAGAACCAATGAGGGGGAAGCTCAGCCTGGAGCAGTACTTCTGTCTCTTTAGCAAGTAGTAGCAAGGGAATGAAACTGCCCTCAAAACATCTGGCAGAGCAGAGCCGTGTCAGTACCTCCATGCCCCCACAAGGAAGATGACTGCTAGGGTGGGACCAGATCAAAAGGAAGGTGCAGGGAAATGAAAAGAGGAGTGGAAAAGGATGCCAAAATACATAAAGCATAGCTACTGGATCTGTCTAGTGGTCTAGCTTCCTTTTGTAGAATAAATTTTATGAAAGATGCACTTATTTGTGTTAGCCTCTGATATGTAGGTCTAGACCAACTGGCATAGTTTAAGAGACTGGGAAAGAAAAGAAAAAAATACTGGAGTATTTTGCTTGTGCTTTTTGCTTTAAGGTAATTAAGTCTAAAAATCTTTGAAGTAAAATAAACATTCTATTTTAAGTAGCTGAAGACATTTACTATGTTTGCAAAGGCCTTTGCTCTTTGCAGTCTCTTTTGAGGAGATTTGTTTTTGTCTAGAAGAAACAAATATTTGTGAGCCTGCTTTTGACTCCTGCACTACCAGGACTCCTGAGACTTCCATGTGAACTGGAATTGTACAAAACTGCTGCTCAGGTTGGCAATAAGAGTCCTGATGTAGGTGCTGTTTAGAAAGGTTGTTCTCATGAGCCTAAACAGGCAATTTCTTCTATGGGTCAGACACTATTTCTGCAAGTCACAGAATCACAGAATGTTTTAAATTGGAATGGACATACAAGAATCAAGTCCAACTCTTTGAGTGGCCCATATACGGATCAAACCCATTTGGTGTTATTAGCACCATGCTGTAACTGATTGAGCTAATCTCAGGGTTGTGCTCTTGTGTGTGTCGCCACCTGAAATTTGGAGCACCTTTTAGATCTCTTGAGACATTCAGTGGTCCTGCAATATGAAGTCTGTGTTCATCTGGTATAATTAATTCAGCTAGCAGGGACAGATTTGTTATTGGTGATGGAAACCCCGTGGAGCATGGCAAACCTTGAAGTCAGATGAAAAGCATTCTTTCCAGATGCATTTTGTTTTGGTCTTCCCTGTTAACTGCACCATGAATATATATGGACCAGACCTGAAAGTGCATTTGTCAACCCAAAATATCTGCCTGCAGTACTGTTTTTAAGCTTTATTGCATACAAAGGTTTCACTGGTAATTTAAAAGGGTAAGATAGGGATACTTATTCCCTACTCACACTGGGAGGGTTTTTAGGTCCAGGTTTGATACCTACCTGTTACATTTTTCAATGCAATTGGAATGAAGTTGTGGCCTTTTGTGGAGCTTTGGAATTCACAGAACTATTGCTACTGTCTGATGCAGCGTAGCATTGCTGTCAATTCAGAGTAAGTAACCATGTTTTCATCTCTCTGCACAATAAATGTGTAACAGGACTGTCCTATAACCTAGTGATTTGTTGTAAATGTTAATCTTTGCCCTTCAGTTTCAGTACATGTGCATGGAACAGTGTGCTTATCTATGCTTCATTAAATCACGTGGGATTCTTATTCTGCAGTCATTTGTGTTAGTGTACCGTACAGTTTAGAAGGAACAGTTAAGAACAATTGAGAACATTGAGTATAGAAAGTTATATTTATTCTAAGCAATGTGTCAGCATCACTGAACATTATCAAATTAAAGATTATGGCAATTAATTACTAATGTGTTGGGTTTGTGTAGCAAGGTTTGGTCCAGCCAGGCAACGGTGGCTTCTGTGAGAACCTGCTAAAAGCTTCCCTGTGTCCAACAGAGTTAATGACAGCTGGCTCCAAGATGGACCTGCTGCTGGCAAAGGCTGAGCTCATCAGTGCTCACTGGTGGCCCCATGGAGAGAGGAGCCCATGGTGGAGCAGAATTGCTGGTAGGGCTTGTTATTCCATGGGGGACCCACACCAAAGCTGTGTGTTCCTGAAGGACTCTACCTTATAGAAGAGACACACACAATAGCAGTTTGGGAAGAACTACAGCCCATGGGAAGGACTTAGGTTGGAGAAGTTCATGGACAATTGTTTCCCATGAGAGGGACCCCACACTGGAGCAGGGGAAGAGAATGAGGAGTCTTCCCCCTAAGGAGGAAGGAGGGTCAAAAATGAACTGACCACAGCCTCCATTCCCAGTTCTCCTGCCCCAGTGGTAGGGAGGAGGCAGAGAATTTGTGAGTGAAGCTGAGCCTTGGAAGAAGGAAGAGGTGGGAGGAAAGTGTTTCAAGATTTAATTTTATTTCTCCTTTTCATCATTTTACTTGAATGGTAACAAATTAAACTAACTTCCCCAAGCAGAGCGTGTTTTGCTCATGATAATCATTGATGAGTGATGATCTCAAGTAATGTGCCATATACGATATTTTCTTTCCCCTGACCAACTGAGGGGAGCTAAGAGAGCAGCTTTGGTGGGCACCTGATGTCCAGCCAGGGTCAACCCACCCCTACAGCTTACGTAATAAAGTCAGAAAACACCTTGAAGTGTGAGAATGTGATTCTGGTAAACCGATAAACACACCAGATTAAAAAACAAACAACCCCCTCCTAAAAGCCTTAACCTGAAGAAAACAAGCCACACAGACTTGTAATCTCAGTGTGATCAGTGTAATCTCCTCTGGTTTTCATTGATTTCACTCTGATAAGTGAAATGCTTAATTTTCTGGTAGTTAGAATACTAAAGTGAAACTCCTAAATTTGTTCAAATAGCTCTTGCAATAGCAACAACCATGCATAAATGTCTCTACTGTCTTCTGAAATATTTATGAGGGAGATTACTTACATCCTGGTTTTGCCACTAAATCTTTCAAAAAACCCCAAACCAACCAACTAACCAAAAAAACCCCAAACCAATCAAACACTCCCCCTCCCCCCCAAAACCTAGGAAAGGTTTATGTACATGACAGAATTTTGCTTGCTTGTGTTGTTAGAGCTTGATTTCACTCTTTGAATTTCAAGTTATGTTTAAAAGCTACATTCTTCTGGCATCTACCCAGGTTATGTTCTTCAGAACTCTTTAGTATGGGGTAAAATAAGCAGTAGTAGATAAACAAATAGGACACAGTCAATGCTTTGATCAAGGATTGTTGACAAATGTACTGTTATGGAAAGCTTTAAATAGCATGTTTTATTTCTGTGTTGCTATAGTGCATGGCAGTAGATGAATCAAAACAGGTGGATTCTAAAAGTTATGTACACATTTTGGAAATCGGTCGTTAATCAAGAATTATAGTAGTGCAATGTGCATTACTAGGAGTGCACTTAAAAACACATTTGGCAACAAATTCATCATTTAGGTATAACTAAACCTGTAATTTAAGGAAAAAATTAAGAGAAATTATGTCTAACTTTTTTAATGTATATTGAATTTACTTAGTCATTCCAGTTTGGAAAGAGATTTCAGCTTTTTAGAGGGTTTATAGTGTCTCAAGCACCTGTACATTGCAGCCTTTTGGAGAGAAATATTAAAGACTGCAGCTACAAGAGCCTTATGCTGCAGGTTTTCCTTTTAGTATTTGAGAGATACTGTCATGTTGCTTGCCATTCTTACAACTGTAGGGTCTACAGTGATTATGATTCCGAAGTGTGCCTTTTTGACAGAGTAAAATGAAACTCTTGATTTAAAACAGGGAGAGACCTTTGGCATCCTATAAATACAGAGCCAAAAATTCACCTTCCCATCCCTCTGGGTGTGATTTGTTTCAATAAGAGGTCGGAGAGTGTCATCTGCAGTGGCTGTCAACTGCTGCTGCAGTTGTTCACAGTATGAATCATTGGTTTAAACTTTTAGTAGTCTCAGATTAACTTAATACAATAGAATGAGACTTTTATGGCCTACTGAAGAGCTGACATATACTCACTTCTTTTATTCCTTCTGTTGGACCTGGCAGAAAATCAGTGCATTTACTACACAAATGGCAAAGTTCTTGGAGTAGGTATTTTTGTTTGTACTTCGTAGCTGTCAGGAAGTGAGTGCTGCTTTTGCATGAAGCTCAGTTATGAGCATGTGCCATCTAACCTTGAGCCTGAGATGTCAAAGTTATGGCTGCAGTGTCCTTCCGGAGATGCCCCTTTCCAGCACAGATTTATGGATGGAGCCATGGGTTTTCCAACTAAGAGCAGAAAGTGAGGTGGGATGAATGCAGGCCTAATTGTATTTCTGGAATGAAATGCAAGCTTTCAAAATGGGTGAATCTATCTGATAGAGATGAAAAAGTGTCCATTGACATATGTCTCCACCATCTCTCTAACAGTTTATGCTTAAAATAATCCAGCTTTCTTTACAGGTATGCAAATTTTCCTCCTAGTGCTTACATCACTTTGGAAAATAGGATAGAAATTGCTAAACCACTGAAACACTTTGAGGTGAAGAGTTTGTCTTAGGATATAATGCTTATTTATAACCATTGTGTGGTTATATCAACCAAAAATATTGTGCCTTGTTGAGCCTTGATTTCAGGATCCTAAACATCCTCAGAAGAGCTAATGAGATTGCTTGTTTTTCTGATTTAAATGAAATCTTAGTGCCTTCAAAGCATGATGAAGCAAACAGATTTGATACCTCTTTCTCCTTTGTTGGGTGCAATTGTATCTTGCTAAAATATACACAGTTCTGTACTGTCATTGCAGTACAATGTCTGTGTTGAACACTTTGAAAGAATGCCAGGGATGATTGTGATATTATTTCCAAATGCGATTTAATCATGTGGTGTTTTCTAGCAAAATTGCTTTAAAACAGAACAAAAAAAATTATCCCTTTGCTTTTGTGGAATATAAATGCCATGATCATCTCTGGGAAGATTAGCATTCTTCAGAGTTTAAGTGACCTCTCCCCAGAGTGGGAAGCCAGCTTCATGGTCTTGTTGCAGTACTGGTGTATTCAGGGGTTCATTGAAAGCCTTTTTTAGCATGATGCAGACTGACTGCTTTCCCTTCTTTATTGCTTTACATTTTATCAGAGCTTAAGTCTCAAGCATCTATAATCCTTTGCTATGTCAGGACTGTGAGAGTAGCTACCTGAATGTAATGAACAAACTCACCATGAAGTGGAATTGCCATGTAGATAAGGTCTAGGGAAATTGGGTTTAAATGAAGAAAGCAATAAGTTGTAATCTCCCAGAAGATCTGAAAGGAAATCTGATTGCACTGACTGATTTAGAGAGGAAACACTGATTTTCTCTGATGTAGTTTATCTAGCTTTTACTTTCCTGCATGTCACCATAGTCATAGTATCTATAATTGCAGCACTGGGAAAAAAGGTACATAAACGTTCTTTCTTTATAAAGCTCCCTATATAAACCCCTATGTGCCTACAGGTTCTTGATTAGAGCCCTGTCCCTCAGCATAAGCTGCAGGGTGGCTGTTATATTGATTGTCTGAATTTCTGAAATGTTCCTCCTGAGTGCCCAACACTAGAGATGTCTCTGCTGCTTGCTGCTGCTGTTTTCCTCACTTGTAATTTAAAACAGGAAACATGTCCAGCCCTGTTCTTCAGTATTTTGCAAAGTAAAGAGATCTTGCAAGCAGCCTGAGATTTTTGAGCTTTCCCCCCTGCAGGTCACCCTGGAGGACCAGCAATGGCTGCCCCCTCACCTGTAATAATTCCTTTGTTATTGTAACTCCTTGCTTAACCCTTACTGCAGGTTAATGCCTTTCACCTTCACGCTTGCTGATACCTGAGTTGAGGACACAAAAAACCATGTGCAAAATGTGTCTGGTGATGCTGACTGGCAGGGCTGCTGTAAAAGGCAAGTGAGGAGTAGACCAGCTGCTTTCTCTGTACTACTCTAGGCTAAGCATACCCTTATTGTTATTTCTGGATGTGCTGATTCAGCATGACAATAGTGTGTAATATATACAAAATATGAGTGACTACATACGCCAGATTAAAAAGTAAACAGGTCAGAGTGTGTCCTCTGATGTGTATTTATAGCTCACTGACATCAATAGGAGCTATGTACATCTGAAGGCGAGTTCAGGCTGTGCAGTAAGTGGAGAAAAGTGTTCCTTAAGCCAAAGCAGCAGAGACTGCATAGCATACATTTCAGTGAACATCACTTGTAACTGTCTTTATATATATCCTACTTATATTGTATATCTAACCTTAGCGATTAGCGCCTGTTAGGTATAAATGTGGTGACAAGCTGTACCTTTCTGTAGTTGCTTAAGAGTTACAAATAGGCATGGCTGAGTAGTTGAAGGACATTGAATTAAACATGCTTGAATTAATAGGGTAATGATTGGTGCTGCTCAGAGCTATAAAATAAACACTGGCTAAAGCTCTGTGCTATGTGGCAACCAGATCGAGGCTTGGGGTTGCTGGAAGTATTCTGAAATGACTCAACTTTGTTGTTAAATGAGAGAGATAATCCTAAGAAAGCTCTCTACATAGGCTCCCTGTGCAGTTAATGTTTTAAACCCCCCTTTGGCTTGTAGTTATGACTTCAAAGATACTCTAAAACCTTTGTTAAATTGATCATTAACTCTGCAATGTTATAATTAGACATTTGAACTTGGCTGCATTAAAAAAGAAAATACAAGAATGAAAATCCTAACCCGTGTTGTTTCTCTGCAGCTCATCAGCATGGTCAGAGAAGGATTAAAGTTCCACAGGAGTTAAAAAGCGAGGGGGATTGAAGGCATTAACCAGCCTTGCAGGAAGGATAGGGAGCCATTAATCCACCAAGTTTTTCTTTGAAAGTATGGAGCGAAAATAATGTCAGGAACCTGAAATGCGTTGCTGCTGGAGATTTAAGTTTAAGCTCATAAACCATTTTGATGGGAATGTTGGGCTGGATGCATGAGTTGGGGAAGCCTTAAGTTTTGAACAGCAATTGAACGTGTTACACCAATGAGCTGTGTGCTGCCACTGACCTATTCTGAGTCTGCAACACCAGCGGAGGAAACACCGTAAAGTGCCTTTGAACAATAGCAATGAGCCCAAGCAGCGGCTGGGAAGATTGAAGGTTGGATGCTTCAGTTAAAGTTTATGAGGTCTGGGGCTGGGAGAAGCTTGGCCCTACGTCTCCCACTTTCTTTCCTCAGTCTCTCCTGATGGAGTGCAAGTCGAGACAACAGCTGGTAGCTACTATAAGCCCGGCTGCAGAGTGGATGGGAAAACCTGTCTCCATAGTAACAGAGCAGGCATTGCATGTGCTGCTCCTGCTCGATCTGGGGAGTAGCTGGCTGAAGACATCTGGTCAGTGTAGCCAATTCTCAGGGGAAATTAGCTAATTTCATCTGATAGTAACCACAGAAACTTTGGAGTTGATTTAATAGTATGATGCTGAACATGAGCTAGAACCAGCTGGTTCAGCAGTTTTGAAAGTCAAAGATTATCTAACTACTTTAAGATAAATATTTTTGTAAGGAAGACTATCGCTTGTGTTCATTGCCCCACACCCTGCCCTTCCTCATGGTGGTGTTTCTGTCTAATATGAGGTGATTCTTCAGCGTAGGGTGGGTTTTAGGAATTTAAAGACAGTTCTCTCTTTCTAAATATTTATTTCTTTTGCTTACAAGAGGTCTTTTTATTATACAGTGAACCCTCTAAGCCTTTCATCTTAGTGAAGCTCTATATAGTGTGAGATAATGTCTGTGTTAATGTACTATGGCTTGTACTTCAGAGAGTTCACTCCTCACCCCTAAAATCTGGAGTCAATTAACTCTTAACTACGTATTTTCAAAAAGCATATTCCGAACAGTTCACACACACACAGGTTATTCTGAGTTAGAAGGGACCCACAGGATCATCTAGTCCAACTCCCAAGCGAATGCCCACCCAGAGATGTTATACAGTTACAAATAAATCTCAAAATAACTGGTGAGTATGTGTCAAAGTCTTGAGCTATTTAGCATCAGTGAAATCAATTACAGATCATAATTTTGCATACAATACAGGAAAATTCCCAACTGATTTTTGCTGAACAAATTCTGCATCCAATATGCAGTCATTATACTTAGGACATGGTGGTGGGACATAATGTTGGGGTTTTTTCCTGTTTACCATAAAATCTATCAGCTCTTATTGTCTGTCTAATATTCAGAAATTTGGAGGAAATTGAGGAACACAAACTTTTTTTGCCATTTAGATGTTAGGACATCATTGTGTATTTTTTATATGCCAATAAATGAATGTTATGGATGATAGCTTTTCTGGAAGAATAATGCATGTAGCAAAGGGTCTTTGAAGAGGCCCAAGAGGAGTGATACCTAAATGTGGGGGGCACAAATAAATGCTTGATCTTTTAACACCCCCTACCCACTACTGAGATCTACTCATGGTTACATATATCTGAACTCAGTGCATTGTTGTGACCATCGTGAACTAGAAAATGAAAATGTGTGGACAAGCATAAACCTCAACAGTATGTTCTGACAGGACAGAGCTGCCAGTCTTTGAGAAGCCCTACCCATGACTTCTAGTTGAGCATGTGGTGTTGGATGAGCGAAGAATGTTCAACTCTGCTGGACCACAGCAATAAATGATTCTATGAAAAATAAGAGTTGCTAGCTGGCATAGTCCTTAAGAGAGACCAGGGGGATCTAAAGGTCTTAGCAGAAATCTGAGAAATGCGTATAATAAACAAAGGGGCCTGAGCTTCCTAAACCAAGTCAGACAAGTGCAGCAGATGTTCAAGGGTCCCAGGTGGGTTATATAGATGTTAATAAACCAGATGAGCTGCACGAGTTAATGAAAGAAGTTTAATCAATCTGAGTTGATTGAAGAAGTGACTACCTGATGAATGCATGTACCTTACAGAATGAAGACTTATTGGTTTGCTTTCTCTGCTGAGCTCACACTCTCACAAACGAGGAGTTATGTCTCTCTCTGGAGTTAAGCCATTGAAGCTGTGTGTCTTTTTTTATTTTTCCCAAATGCTTTTCTTTCCTACCCAGATACAGTCATGTAACGATTTGATGTAGCATTTGAGGGGGGGGCGGGGGGTAAATAAGGCATGGAGCAAGTCTTGCCTGTTTCACTCTTAGACGTCACATTGAGTTCATGGCAAATAGACTGTCCTTGAAACTGAAAAATAAACTTCTTGGTTTCATAGTTGAAAATTTCTTTCTGAACGTGCTTTGCATTTAAGAATTCATTTTTTGGCTGCAGGAATCAATAAGAAATTCTACTTAATCAGATAAAAACTGTACTATTATAGAAAGACTTAGGATGCTAGGGTGCTTGGAGAGTCTTAAGGTAAGTGTCTTTCTACACTACATATGTTTGGTTTTATGAAGTCAAATGGCTTTGGTTGAAACTTGCAATAAGTCTCTCTGAAGCTGAATGTTGGTAAAAATTAGGGAATTCCAATGAGTGTGATTATGACCATGAAATCTTTTCTCTCAGGATATAGAGAGGGTATTTCTTTGCTGGATTTTCACAATATTTTCAGGATGTTTAAATCTCCTCTGACATCTCGTCTGATCCAGTCTGTCTGGATGAACTAGTGGATTTGGGAGTTTTGAGAGGGGAAACTGGAGGTAGACAACGTAAACACATGGCCCTCTCTAGGGAGACCAGCCTCAAAATAGAACCCCCTCACAAACATCTCTCTCAAGTGAGAACTGATAGTAAATTTCCTCTGCTTTTTTTACCATTGTTCCCAGCTGAATTCAAAGCAGTTATTCTAGGCTGACCATGAATTTATTCGCAACTTTTAGTCATCTGTTAGTTAGATAGTGTGAGGTCCTTAGGCTTTCCCTTCATGGAAAAGGATAGATACACCGAAAGCATAGCTGCTTACATTTGAGATGGATTTCCCACTGTACGTCCCTATTTCTCTCCATTAACTATAGAAAAAGGCATGCATTTTTTACCCTATCCAAATATTTTGGGTTTTCTCTCTCCACAAAGTCTCTAGCCAGGCAGTTAATACTAATTTAGTTAATAATCAGTATTAATATTTATGTTGTTTGTGTAATTGTTTTGTAGTTATGAATGTGCTTGAAAATATATCACATGTGGTCACAGAGGTTTTTAACAATTTGACTGGTGTTTGAATTATGGTATAATTGCATTTTTGCTGCCTGGCTGTATGCTGGCTTTTCTTTTGAATAGGTAGGTTCAACTGTGCTTTTTTGTTATTGATAGCAGCTTGCTTCAAGAGATTGACGTGGATGGGGTTATTCAAGAATAAAGCTTTACAGAGTGAAGAGGTGTCAGAAAATCAGCTCTGTCTGATGTAGCGTGGGCATCATAGTGTTAAAGCCTCAAACTGGAGTCTAATCCTGTGATCCAGATGAAACAAAATGCCAGAAGTGCTCTTCCTGCCAAAATTCTGAATAGCTTCTTTTATCATGGAGTCTTATGGTTGTGTTGGCTCACAGGCAGAGTTGTACAATGTACTGAGCAGCAGTAAGAGGTACAACCTGAGCAAAAGAAGAGCTTCTCTCCTCTCAAAGAGGAATAAGTACTTCAGTGCCGTTCCTTTAAACCTGAGTTCTGACTGAATTATCTTTGTATTTATTTTAACAGTAAAACAAGTTAAAGGTTGAAAAAAACCACACTGCTTTCCCTACTTTAAAGAGTCAAAAGAACTACAGAACCTGAAATTAAAAGGAACTTCTTAAATGTTGTTAAGGATTTCAAAAGTAGTCTTTAATTGTTGCCAAAACTAACGTGACTGGAATTTCTGTGGAAAACATCAGTGAAGTAGCCATTTAATTTACAAATACATATCTCCAGTTTGCAATAGATTTCCCCTTCCCCAGATTTGTTCATTCCATTCTCCATGTCAAAAAACCCAACAAAATCCATGTTTAACACTGGACTTAATGTTGAAACAGTCAAACATGATTTCTCTTAGCAATGCTAGGAGTTGCACAGCGGCAAAAACTTGGAGTTGTGCTGAGAACAGATTGCTTATTCTACAGCCACCATTGTTTGCTATCTTTTTAAAGCTAAAAAATAACTGAATTCGGTGAAGAGAGAATTCCCACAGCCTGCAAATAATTCGCAATATGTTTAAACAAAGGACTTTATGGTGTTTTCCAGAGTAATTTAGCATCCAAGATGAACACTGTTCATGTCTTCATGACATGAAATATTCATTACTATTACTCAAAGGTGTGAAATCACAGGTAGCATTATCAGAGAGTTTCTATTACTCTTTGAGCACCGTAAAACATGCTGTTGAAATAGACACAATGTTTCTGGCTTTAACAGTGTGCCTTTTGGAACAGGTAATATGGTTTATGATAAGAGAATTCTCTGATGTAACAGGATAGACATAGTTAAATGTACCATATGTTATGTGTCGGGGAAAGGGGAAACACAACGTTGTCATTAAAGGCATTTTTGGCAGAGCTGTAAATAGGATGCAGAACCAAGCATGGCAGATCCACTTGTTTTAGCCCACTGAGAAGGAACACACCAAATGGGTGAGTTTAGTTTAGCTGCCTTTCTGTTTTCAGCAGAGCACGACAGGCCTTTGACCCTGGTTTCTATGTTTTAGCCACTTTTACTGATGCTTTAAGAAAACTGAAAAATTATCCAAACTGAACTGTAGTTTTAGTAACCTCTTCTTCCTGTAAGATCTGTAAGGTTGGCTAGCACCTTCGATGTTTGATAATTTCTAGAGATCTTGGCTACTTGAGATGTTGTTTGCTTTGTAAAACTATTGCAAAAGTTTGTAACTTAAACTTTTTTTGTGCACTGTTCATGTGTTAGTTTTTGGTGGTTGTGCATCAGGAGTCCTTCCCTCCTGTTTAATCCTAGGGATACTGAGAAAATACAGCTTTAAAAGAGCTCTTTACAGTAGAAAAACATTGTCACCTCTCAGTAATAACAGGATGCAAAGAATGTCATGTTTCATTTATGTGTCACACAGACTGGTGGTTTGCATAGCGGGTTAGTAAAAACAACTGAAGTTGAGTATCTGTAAAGCAAGGAGTCACTTTTCTAATGTAACCTCTTACTTCACTTCCGTTTAGTGTCAATTCTTACTAGTTTCTCTGTTATTGAGTAAGTATCTTTTTGTGTGGGATGGGCACTGTTGGTTCCAGTGGGCAATCTTGGCTTTCTAGTGTGGCAGTGAGACCTTTGATGTCCAGAGTAGCCTTACAGATTTTTTGTGAATATTACATCTAAAAGAATAGAATCTTGAAAGGTTTAAGCAGGACAAACATACTAAACCCAGCTTTTTAAAGGAGTAAGTATTAAAAACTGCAGGAAAGGTATAAAGGGAAGGCTAAAACATTGGATGATCTTTTGACATTAAATCCTCCCCCCCCCCCCCCCCACACAACAACATNAGGGTAGTGTGTTATAGGTAGGATGGTGTGTTGGTAGCAGGATGGCAACAGGTTAGGTAACAGGTTTGGCTAGGTTAGGTAATAGGTGATAGGTTGGACTCGATGATCTCTAAGGTCTTTTCCAACCTTACTGATTCTGTGATTCTGTGATTCTGTAATTTAAGCAACAGTAAATCTCAGATCAAAGAGAAGGGCCTAGAAAATTCAGCTATCCCTAGAAAAAATCCTTCCATGAATAACCTGGAAGTATAACTCTCATAAAGAGCAGATAGTGCCTCAAGTTTTAGAAAAAATGAACACAATAAGCAATGCAATAACATAAAGGTTTGATATACAAAGTTATCTCTACTGCTACGAGCTGGATGACATTCATTGCCCAATATTTCAGCACAGAAAAGGCTCATCTGTCTCTAAACCATAGTCCTTGTGCCATCCTTTAAGCTGCAATTGTTTTTGACTCTTCAAATACCACTATAAAATGGGGTCAGGTGTCTTTTTCTTGCTACGTCAGCTGCATGCTAGCCCATGTATTGTTGCAGAGTCTTTAATTTATTCTTGACATGCTCTCACTGTTACTTTTACAAGGTCTCCTTTTCCAAAGAGTATTGGAGTACAGTGTTGCTGAGTTCTGCCAAATATCAGTTTGTTTGTTTTTTTAAAATTCATTCCTCTTAATGCCCATCAGTTTCCTGAGGTATTTGATGTCTTGAAGCTCAGACCAGCTGCCACTGAGAAGCCATGGCTTTTTAAAGTATTTTTTTTCTTCCAGCAATGAATAGTGCACTTGTCCTTTATTTGTAAAGGGGGCAGAGGAAAGGTGATAGTGAGTGAAGGGAGTTTCACAGAGCTGGAATTTTCCTTTCGTAACTTTGAATTCTGCAAAGAGCTGCCTCTGCACCATTTATTTATGTTGGACCCAAAATTGATAGAAACATGAATTCATGTGAAAATATAAGTCTTTGCACATAACGGTAGCTTGGTTAATGGGCTATGCAACTTCAGAGAGATCTGGATTATATCTTCATGTTGCAAATGTAAGTTTAGTTTGGTCCATTTGGAACATTATCAAAGCTCTAGGGAGAGTTTGCAGTGAGTTAATCATGTGCTTTGGTTGGTATAAGTTAAGTTTCCATTTTGGCATGCTATAATCCTGATCCACTGAATGATAGCCACAACTGTTTAATGCTCACTGATTGGAATGGGTGCAGGAAATTGGCACCAGAAGGAAGCTACTTGCTTTCAATAAGTGAAATGCATTTGCCACTTAGCTGAAAATGCTGACTTTATTTCCTTCAGTTACATTTATTTTCATGTCAAATAATTCTCTCTTCTCCTTCACAAATTTTAGAAGCAACTGTAAAATGCTGACTGAACGTGCTGTGTACATATGGCATCTGAGGGGGTTTTTATTAGCTTAGACCAGCACATGTGTTTTCCTGTGAGGAGTATTAAGTGCCTGGACTACAGGTTTAGTGTGTGACTGTTTTTGCAGCTGTGTGGAAGAGCACGATGCGTATTCCCTGGAGCAGGCCTGGGAGGGAGCTCAAGTATGTTGAGGCAAAAGCAGGTTGTGTTTATGGGAATGTCAAACAGAAATATGGCACTTGAACCCTTATCAACACTGAGCCTGATACTGGTAACTGAGTGGCAGTAACCCAGGTGTGTGAAAGGAATGCCATGCCTTTAACAGCACAGGATTTTGTTTCAGAACTTGATGGCTTTGTACTGGAACTCTGCCCTGCCACTCCAGAAAAAAAACAGTTCGTTTTTCCCCCCTTTGTTATTTGGAGAGGGTTGAAACCAGTGTTAGTCCTCTTGAAATTTAGTTCTTGTTAGAACTATAATTGTAAAGTGTGGTTATTGCTCAGGCCAGAAATCTTATTTTTGGAGGATGAATATTGAAAACTTGCGGCTTCTAGAAAAAGAAAGTATCATGAGTATATGTAGAAATAGAGATAATTAGAGGTAAATGAACTCTCACTCTTCTGAAAAAGTCTTTCTTGAAGAATATATATCACATCCCAGAGAGTGTCCCATAAAGCCAAAAACCACGTAGAGGAGCAGAAAGACTAGAGCAGACAATCCTGAAGCAAGGCTGTCTAGCACACAGAACCATTCTGAACTCACATCTTGGAGGGAGGGCCAGGGCTGGGGGAAATGTTTTGCCTGCACAACAGAGGTAAGAAGTTAGAACTTCATCAGACAAAGCTCCTCTTCAGCATACTCTGTGTCTGTTTTTGCAGGAACAAGTTGTTGCAAAAAGCCCATAATAGCTCATGGGATTTGGGTGTGGGAGCCTCATGATGTCATTGTGCATATCCAGCTGTACTTCCATCTTGTTCTCTTGGAGCATTCATGTGGGAGAGGGTGGCGAGTAGTGGATTTCTCTCATTTGGAATGGAGTTCAAGACTGCACGTGGTTTACTCAAAACTTTGAGAAACCTGTAGCTGAATAAGCAAGCTCTGATCTCCCCTGTCTTTTCAGTCTTCTGAACTCCTGCTTACCAGGAGAATGAAGAGAGACATTGCTACAGCTCATGGGCATGTTTTCTCAGAATGTCTATGGGTAAGACTGAGATGATGTTTACATGTGCAGTGCTGTCAGATTCGAAGGAGTGAGATACCCAAAGAACTAGAAGAGCTACAAGGTTCAGATTTACTGCAGAGTGGAAATGTAGATATCCTTGGTCAATTGGTGAATGTACAGGGGAAGAAAACCAGCCAAAAAAGCAGACAATTAATGTCATTAAATTTACTTCCTTACAGTCTTTGTAAGTTTCTAGAGAGAAAAATGTGATTCTTATATTTTCTACTTGATAATAAAAAAGTATACCCTTTTATGTTTTAAATCTACCTTTCATTCTGATGATATATACATATTTTATTTAAAAACGCTATACATTAAAAAGAAGAAAAAATACCCAATAAAATTTAAATGTAAGATGAAACCTGGCTGCAGATTGTGTAAGAGATGATTTTTTCTAATAAAATAAAGCTAACATAAAATAAGAAGAGATGAATAAGGAGGAAATGTGAATATTCACAGTAAGCTTGAAGTGGTTTTCCACTTTTCACAACCACTTTTTTTCATCAATGCTGTTTCTAACTTCTGGTTTAAAATGTGTTATTGCTTCCTTGCAGCTGTCACAATGTGGCGTCAAACAACCAAAAAGTATGTTAACAAAACTGTATAGCAGATGACCTGAACTTGACCATTACATCCTAAAAATGCCGTCCACCATTACATTCCTTACATTACAAACTGAAGCTACTGCAGGTTAAGCTGGGCAGACCCTGGCCATATTCTTCCTTTTGTGTGGCTCTGCTTACAGATAAGTGATATTGTGCAGTATTTATTTTCTCTCTGAAAGGAGTAGTGTTGTAAAGGCATAATCTAAGGGTATAACTGGATCAGCAATGCCATGGAGGGGGCTGGGGTGCAGGATAACCCCCTTGTAATCCAAGAGGAGGTAGTCAGAGACTTGCTGAGTGGCTTGGACCCTCACAAGTCTATGGGACCAGATGGCATCCACCCGAGGGTCATGAAAGAACTAGCAGATGAACTCGCCAAGCCACTTTCCATAATTTACCAACAGTCCTGGCTTACTGGGGTTGTGCCACAAGACTGGAAATTGGCCAATGTGACACCCATCCACAAGAAGGGTAGGAAAGACGATCCTAACAACTACAGACCAGTCAGCCTGACCTCAGTCCCATGCAAAGTCATGGAACAGATGGTCTTGTGTACCATTACACAGCAACTGCAGAACAACCATGACATTAGATCTAGTCAGCATGGATTTCGGAAAGGCAGGTCCTGCCTGACTAACTTGATCTCCTTTTATGATCCAGTGACTCGACTGGTTGATGACAAAAAGGCTGTGGATGTTGTGTACTTGGACCTTAGCAAAGCCTTTGACACGGTTTCCCACAATAAGCTTCAGGAGAAACTTGTAAAGCACGGGCTGGAAAGGAACATTTTATGCTGGGTTACAAACTGGTTGGAAGGGCGAGCTCAGAGGGTGGTGGTGAATGGTGCAACATCTGACTGGCGGCCAGTCACCAGTGGAGTCCCACAGGGGTCAGTGTTGGGCCCAGTACTGTTCAACATCTTTATCGACGACATGGACGAGGGAATTGAATCCATCATCAGCAAGTTTGCGGATGATACTAAGCTGGGGGCAAATGTTGAACAGCCGGAGGGTAGGAAGGCCCTCCAGAGGGACCTTGACAGGCTGGAGAGGTGGGCAGGCTCCAACAGTATGAGGTTTAACAAGACTAAGTGCCGGGTTCTTCACTTTGGCCACAACAACCCCGTGCACCGCTATCGGCTGGGGGAGGAGTGGCTCGAGACTAGTGAAGTGGAGAGAGACTTGGGTGTACTGATTGATAGGAAACTCAACATGAGCCAGCAGTGTGCCCAGGTGGCTAAGAAGGCCAATGGCATCCTGGCCTGCATCAGGAACAGTGTGGTCAGTAGGTCCAGGGAGGTTGTCCTTCCCCTGTACACAGCGCTGGTCAGACCTCATCTTGAGTACTGTGTGCAGTTCTGGGCTCCCCAGTTCAAGAGGGATGTTGAGCTGCTTGAGAGGGTCCAGAGAAGGGCAACGAGGATGGTGAATGGACTGGAGGGTAGGCCCTATGAGGAGCGACTACAGGAGCTGGGACTGTTCAGTCTGGAAAAGAGGAGGCTCAGAGGGGACCTCATTGCTGTTTACAACTACCTGCGGGGAGGTTGCAGCCAGATGGGTGTGGACCTCTTCTTCCAGGCTGACGACACCAGAACGAGAGGGCACGGCCTCAAGCTACGCCAGGGGAGGTTCAATCTTAACATTAGGAAGCGGTTCTTCACAGAGAGAGTAATCGCATACTGGAATGGGCTGCCCGGGGAGGTGGTGGAGTCACCGTCCCTGGAGGTGTTTAAGAGAAGACTGGACGAGGAGCTTAGTGACATGGTCTAGCAGGGAGGTGTAGGGCTGGATGACGTTGGGCCCCTTCCGGCTCGGAGTGGCCTGCTAGACTGTGAGGGATCTAGGCTGGTGTTATGCCCTGCGATGTGCTCTCGGTCTCCCTACGGGTATTAGATGGTGAGTTGGACTAGATGATCCTTGTGGGTCCCTTCCAGCTCATAATATTCTGTGATTCTGTGATTCTGTGAAGAGAAACATGGTTTACCAGAAGACACAATAGTATTTGTTGCCCTGTTATTTGCAGCTGGAAAACAACAGGCTTACAGGCTCTTGCTCAGGTTCCTGTGGAGCAAAGGGAAGACTTAGGAAGTGCTTGGTGTAGGACATGGTAGGTTTTTAAAAGAGGAGTGAGGAAACTTTTTTAATAAAAAGCATGCAACAAGATGCTTGACAAAATTAAACTACTCAGATCAAGGAAAGTAGCCCCTGTGTAAATGGTGTTACTATGAAAATTTCTCTGTAACACAAAAATACAGGCTTACACTAAATTTTAAAAATAATATGTAGCAGTTCCTTTCTACTTGTGTTAGTATATTGCATTTACTAATGAGTGAGTTTGCATCTTTGTGAACTGTGTGTACATGTGCTTCATGTTAAATTTAGGGGAATATTTCCTCTGAATTCTGTGAGATATAAAGTTAAGTGTATACTGCACAGAGTTGAAGCCAGAGCATTTTTCACTTTCCTTTCTCTTGACAAATACTTTGGGTTTGAAGTCTAGCTCTCGAGCGTACTTTAAGATGCAGGAGAACTAAAATGAGTTCCATAAACTAAATGTGCAAGCCCAACTTAATGACTGTGAATTCCTCATGGATATCATCAGCAACTAAGTTCAAAAGCTAAAGACAGCTCTGTTATGAAGAGACTTGTGCAGGGGTGATGGTGTGGAAAGTTGTTCTAACGCAGCCATGCTCTGAGACTGTGCCTTCATGTGCAACGTTACACCACTGACATCTGAGACCTTTGGGATACTGGTGAAGAAATTTCAACTGCCAGCATTTGGGTTTGGCTGAAACCTCTAGTGAGAAGAGAGCTAAGCAAATCAATGAAAGGCTTCTTAAATGCACCTAAGGGAGTTAGGTGCCTGACTCCTATTGAAATTCAATAGGATTTACTTGCTTTGGAGCCTTTGGAAAAATCTCAACCTAAAGTTTCAGGCCTGCAGTATTCTTTAATGGTCCCAGTGCAATTGTTCTGTGCTCTTGGCACTGATTAAGGGAACATAGAAAAGCTTTGGCACAATTGGCTGTTCTAACTGTCCCCTAGTAAGGGTCCCTTTTTTCAGAGCATGAACACTTACAGAAACATTATTTCATCTTAATTAGAAACATTAATAAGGGAATTTTAATGATGTCCAGTAACTTTTTGGGATTAATTAGGAGCCTCTGAAGATAGAAATGTAATACTGATACCATGTTTTCTGTTTCCTGTTTAATCATTTGGTGACAAATACACTAGATAAAGAATTCTAGGAAATGATTCTAAGCCTTCTGAAAGGAAGAAACACCAAGTGTTTCTGGATTTAAATGTTTATTAAAAACTTAGCATTATTTGTCTTCTTTTGAAAAGATGTAATTTTCAAGATCTTTGGAAGTGAGGAGATTAAGCAGGGGGAAAAAAATCCCCAGTCCCAGATGCATAACACTTTTGGGACTAGATATTCCTCAGTAGGCATTTATATATATGAGAAACAATTTGCCTTTTTATTTTTGATCTGTACTTCATCAAGTTGGGATTTTTACTTTCTTGAGCTTGGTGCCTGTCTTTGTTTGCCTAGGCCATCTGATTTTGTTGTTCTATGTGTTTTAGAAAGCACAGTACAGCTTTCAGGAAAAAATCCCGCCTTTCTCAAGAGAACAAAGAGGGGCCTCGCTATACAAAGTAGGTGAGATTAGGAGAAACAGTTGCCTTTGCTCCTGGTAATTTGCATATCCTGCTCGGGCTATACAGAAGTATTGTCTAAAGTATTTTGCAAGCCCTGATGTGTCAAGTGAACAGTGTTCTGAGAAGTGGACTCCATCTCTCTCTGAACTATTGTGTAGCCTGTAGTGGTTCAGTTTTTGTGTAATGCCCTTTCAGTAAATGGAACCTATTGCCGCAAAGATGATCAGAAGTCTGGAGCACCTCTGTTGTGAAGACAGGCTGAGAGAGCTGGGATTGTTTAGCCTGGAGAAGACTTTTGAGAGATCTTGTAGCACCTTCCAATACCTAAAAAGAGGTTACAGGAAGACTGAAGAGGGTCTCTTCACATGGCACATAGTGACAGGACAAGGGCAAATGGCTTTGAACTGAAAGTCAGGTTTAGATTAGATATTAGTAAGAAATACTGTGAGAGTATTGAGACACTGGCACAGGTTGCCCTGAGAAGGTGTGGATTCCTCATCCATGGAAGTGGTCAGGGCCAGGTTGGATGGAGTTTTGAGCAACTTGATCTAGTTGAAGTTTCCCCTGCCCATAGCAGGGGGGTTCAAACTAGATGATCTTTTAAGGTTGCTTCCAACCCAAACCATTCCAAGTCTGTGATTGTTTTACATGAAATACATATTCCTACCTGTTTTGACCTTTGAGGAGTAGAGATACACTTCATCCCTGCCTGTGAATGTGCTTAGCTTGTTTGTTGCCCAATCCATCTACATAATCACAGAATCACAGAAAATTATGAGTTGGAAGGGACCCACAAGGATCATCTAGTCCAACTCACCATCTAATACCCGTACAGCGACCAAGAGCACATCCCAGAGCATAATAACAACCTAGATGCCTCACAATCTGGCAGGCCACTCCGAGCCGGAAGGGGCCCAGGGTCATCCAGCCCTACACCCCCCAGCTAGACCATGTCACTAAGCTCCTCGTCCAGTCTTCTCTTAAACACTTCCAGGGATGGCAAGTGTCATGTTCATCGCTTTACTTTGGTATCGGCAGATCTGTTGTCCACTCTCTCGGCTCCTTTAAGGTCCTCTTTGTTATGATTTGTGAAAAGAACTTGTGGCGCTCTGCTACTGCTGCCTGAGACTGTGAGAAGGTTACCGTTCTGCACTATTGTTGGTCCACTAGCTCTGTAGCAGTGGTCTTCCATTGCCTGGCCTAAAAAATAGGTTGAGTGCAAGAAGTGTCATGGGAATCTTACAGCTGAGGAAATGCTGGTTGGCATGCAATCCCTATGTAAGCTATATAAAAGATTATTTCATTGTTTTAAGGAATTAATGGAAACTTTGTCATCCTTGAAGCTAGAATCTGTGAACAGCCAGATTTGACAGAAACATGGAAATAACGTGATTGATCTCTCCAATGAGGATAATATAATAGAGCTTCTGATATGGCAGAGAAGGGTAAGAGTTGTATTCACAGTAAAGTTTAGTGACAGGAGGAAATTCTTGCGCTACAGGAGGCATGTGCTTATGCGTCTTAAAGCTGTCCTCATCACTAATGCCTCTGGTTTTTCTGTGCATGTCATTTCTCCTTCCTCTTAAGGCAGACACTTATATGGCAGATGTGATAAGCTCTATGTTGTCTTCAATAGACAAACAGAATAACATAGAGGTATGCTTTGTCGCCTTCATCCTGAAATACCTATTTTTCCTCTCCTACACTTATGGAGTTCATTCTAAAGAGTCGAGGCTCTGAGTAAAGGTATTCTTGTTCATAACAGATTTCAGAAGACCTCATCTAGTCCTCCTGCGTCAAACAGTCGCCTGAATGTCTGTTATAAGCAGTTATAGCAGATCCTCAGGCAATATATTCTCTATGCAGATACTTTCTCAGCCTTCAGAGACAACTTATTTGTCTGTTAAAGAGCTGTTGTTATGGTGTCATGATCCATTTTGTCAGTTTTGTTGTGTTTTTTTTCTTTCTTCAAGCTATCTGTCTAATTGCTTAAAAACATCTCTTTCAGCTAAATTTTGGGACTCTGTCTTTCCATTTGGAGTTGCTACTGTACTTTATTTCACAATATGGATGTTGAATGCCTCCCAACATTGTAGTTTTCCAATCCAGTTGAGGCTGGATAGTACAGGAAGGGATTTTCATGATACATTTATTATATTTGTCTGTATATTTGTCAGGGAACTGTGATTTTATTGATCCTGCCTAAGTTCCTTCATCAGGTGATGAGAGCTGTACTGTAGCCAGGGGATTAAATTATGCCATGTCTTTCTTGGGCTGAGGATGACTTTTATGTTTTGCTGGCTCCTTCATTATACTTCAAGCTATTCCCAAGGCTGTTCATGTGGCACCTGATCAGCTCAAGAGAACTTCTATTTCCTTGTTAAAACTGTGAAGCTAGTAGTGAGATGCTCTGAAAAAAATCTGTCATGAGATTTTGGAAGTGTATCCCACTTGCTGATCCCACCAATGCACGAGATAGGACTCCAGGACTTTACTGGTCTTTATGAGAAATACTTCATTCCCTGCCACCTGCTAAATGGCTCCCTGGAGATCTCTTGTAGTTTCACCAAGCACTGTAACTCAGTAGAAATACCCAAGTCTTGTGTACTTGTCTTACTTTCCTGTTCCTTTTAGTTGAAATTGTGAATATGAGAAGTTGTTGGCATCTGGAGACATACTGAGACTGATAGGGTTCTTCAAAAAAAGTGATATACATGTGTATCTCATGTTCATCCTCTCTGCCTTTTCATTCAGAATTAATCTGATACTTGACTGTGTTGGGATCATGTGGCTGAGGAGGCATGACAATGGTACTAAGTATATGCCTGGGCTGAGGAGAAAGGATGGCAGAAGTGAAGGTACCATGCACAAAACAAAAATTAAAACGAAAATAGTATGCCCGCTTCAGTAAGATGACCCCTGTATGCCTATAGTATGAATGTATGTGAACTGTCATATCTTGCACCATAAGTTTTTGATCTCAGTGTTGTCTGTATGTTTTCACCTTTTAGAAAGGAGATGACAATTGTGTTACATCGAGTTGAATGAGTCCTTGCACAGTGTAGTTATTGTGTATATGTAATTTTAACCAAGAAAACCTCTTCACTGAGCTTTAATTCCCATGCTCCCATATTCCCATAGTGCAGGCAGTTATTTTGCTCTGTATTTTAATTTTCCCTTGTGCTAAATGTTACTTAAAAAAAAAAAATCACTCATTCTCTATATCTGCTCTGTCTGCTCAGCACTTCGTCTTTCTGTTTTCATGTATCAGCTTTCTGAAATCTCGTTTCTGTCCAGCTGATTCCTTACAAGAAGCACAAAGATTTATACAGTGCTCTTGGTAGGCACATGCTAAGCAAGCAGTTAAGAGAAAATATCAAAGGAACAATGGACCAAATTGATCTGTAAGGCCACTCAGATTTGCTGAAAATTCTCAGGTTTGATGCATTGCTGCTTTCTGCCATTAACTTCTATTAAATTGAGTTAGCCCTGATTGTCACCAGCATAAGTGAACTAAAGATCAGGTTGGCATCCTCCTAGTGCATGTAAATTTCATGTCAAGCAGTTAATCAGGAAAATACAGGCAATATTTTATTAACTCATGAAGGCATAGTATTCTAATGTTCTTTTTTCTTGTCTGCAAGTTTCTGGCCACTAATACATGTACAGACAGAAATTCATCAGCCTCCCCCATCCCCTGGAGACTACTTATTAGATTTATGCAATGCAAGATATTAAAAACACTTTTGTCTGTCACACAGCCACGGGCAGGGGAGGGGGGATTTGCCAGTTGCTAATGGATACCTGGCGTTTTTGTGTATGACCATGAAGAACAGCTTGTGCACTTTCACCCCCGATGTTCTCTGAATAACTCGGGTCTCATTTAGGTCAATAAGCCTTTATCAAAACGTCAGGAGTGAAAAATGTGTCTTGGTGTAAGCCGACTGGTCGTTCCCTCCAGTCACCGGAGTCTATAGGACAATCAATGTTCTCTAAGCTTGTCTGCATGTCACGCAAAGAGCTGGGTGACAGTAACCATTGACTGCGTGTCTGTCGCATTGTCTTTGGGACAGCCCCCATTTGCATACTTGCCGGTGTGCCTGTTATCCAACGAACCATGGAGGGCCTTTAAAAAACATACGCGCACAACTCCAATGCAAATTTCCTATGCAGAGAATACATGCTTCTTTAAAGCACAATCCAGGCTTTCACTTTCTACCTTCATGCTATAAAACTGAAACTGTGATCCTGACAAGGCTGTGGTGCCTGGTCACAGTGCTGTTTCTGGTTCCATTGTGCTAAAACATTAACTTTTCCCTGAGTATTTCTTTGCCTACTGAGATAATTTTTTTCTTGTATTTTTTTTCTTTTAGTAATTTGGGGCGGGGGGGGAATAGCTGAGCTGTATTATCTGTGCTATCACATATGATGTGAAACTGTACATCTCTTCCTCAAGTGAGTTATTTTGAATGAAGGACAGTTTTTGCTCCTTGTATGGTTGATACTGTCTTTTGTTAAGGGAGTTTCCTCCATGGTAGTGATGAAAGGAGATGGACTACCTTTCTGCATACAGAACAGTACTTGGATATTAGGATTTATTAGGATTTATTGTCTGGGTCTATGAAAGAGTTCTTGGCTTAGTTGAAGGTTCTGAGCTTCGTATGTGTTACAGCCAATGATCTGGATAGTTTCATTTTGTCTTACTTTTACTCAAGTTACATTTTTAACTATAAACAATATACAGCTCTGATAGCTTTTTTACTGCATCTGACAGCTTGAGTAGGTTATGAGATTGCCAAAACTAAGGGAAAGAGTCCTGGCTCATGTTCTGTAGCTTTTTTAGAAGTGTCACAGAGTCGAACTTCAACACTTTAGTGCCCTGAGATGAATAGTTATTTTATGCTGTCAGGATATTTTGGAGCCACAAAAATATTATAGTGAAGTCAACTGATGCTCAACACTTTTCCAGTTGTGTTCACTGTAGACAAATGTATTATTTTGCTCAGTATTCAGGGCAATGTCTCCTGCATTTTTGAAGCTGATAGTGTGACTCACATTCATCTTGACTGGACTAAGGTTATGTCCTGGTTATTTCAGTTAATTTGAAAAATAATTACATGTACCATCTTGAGTCCCACTGGAAAGTCTGTTATGCAAAACAGATTTGAATCTGAGGAATTTTGAGGGGGCTGGATGAAACGTTCAGCAGCATGTTGTCTTCTCTGCAGTTGCTCTTTATATGAAATCACACTTTGAGATAAGCAGCTTGTTCTCTTAATCTGCATTAACCTATGTAACTGTGATGTCCCTGAGATTGGTTTCTCAGCAATAATCTTGCTTTATTCCATGAGTTGTATGTTTTCAGTTGCAAGCCACTCTTACCATTTCAGTAAGTAGATTTTGTTGCTGGCTCTGATAGACAACGTGACCAGTTATTAATCAAGTTGCCAATAAGAAAATATTGCAGTTCCCTGATGCCCAGTGGAACTATGCTGACTATGCTATGCTTATCCGGCCTGTAGAAAACCAAGGTTTATTTGCTAATTATGTTCCAAATAGGAGATAACTGTAACTTTTTCTAATCAGCAGGAATACCAGATGTCTTTGACATTTATAATTTTTCAGTCATTTCCAAAGTCATATCTTAGCTTAGGTCTGTGGTTTACAAGTAGCTTGATGCCAGGGTGCTTCAGGACTAGATCTCTGTTTCTGTTTGAAGTCCCTAAGCATTGACAACAGGATGGGAAAGGTGTTCTGGAGATCTCATTATGCTTCCAGTGCACCTGGAGACTGACATTTTGGTGATGGGTACTAGAAATTTTTTTCCAATCCATGTGAGATTAAAGGAAGACTGAAAAAGTATAAATAAGAGGGAGGTTAAGCTTATCTGGTAAAAGGAATGTGATGCACACCTCTTCCCGAAATTAAATAAGCTAGCAAAATACTCATCAGCTAAATACAGACTTTGCTTGTTATCTTTGGCTCAGTCAGGAAACCTTTTGTTTGAATTAGACCAATTAAATTGCACAGAATGGTTTTAAATTTTAGTACATGTAGACAAGCCAAAACTGCATACAGTTGAAGTACATTTAAATTCACTCTTAATATCTTCTTTCTTTTCTCTCACAAATGTTTTGTATTACTTCAGATAATGTTGATATAGTTGTCATATGTGTCAACTTCCTAATTTTACATTTTATTTAGTGCTTCCTAATATATTCTGAAAAGAGATGAAAGACATACATAGAGAATTAACCTAGTTCCCTTTCTTGTCTCTTGTAGGAAATTGTGTTAGTAGTGTTCTTTGGAACAGAATATGTGGTTCGTCTATGGTCAGCAGGATGCCGCAGTAAATATGTTGGAATATGGGGAAGGCTTCGTTTTGCTAGGAAGCCAATTTCAATCATTGGTGAGTATGCACCGCTTGCAGAGTTGATGGAAACAGTGAGTAAAATTTGCCTTAAAATTTGTAGAAGTTGGATTTCCACGGTAGTTAAAGCCAAGTTAGGGCGAGAGCTCTTGTCATTAGCATGAATGTAGATATGAATTTCTTGTCAGGAATTCATGGGATTGTCATTTGAAAACAAATGTAGCTTGATTTGTTTTTCAAGAAGAGCAGAGTGTTTTCTTTCCACAAGTGAACTGAAGCTTTGCCAGGAAAAAGTCTTGGCCATAGTCCTGTGTCCTGTGATCTCCGGATCTTAGACACTGTAGAGAAGCCACAACTGTAATTTTTTTAAGATACTGAAAAGCCTTTTTTTGAACCATCCCTCCCTTCCCACCTGCTCCCACAGTCCTTTGAGTAATTTATTATGAGTTTATTTTGCACTCTAATTTAGATGTTTACTGTGTGGTATATTATACTACATTCACTGTAGTTACTTTGTGTGTCAATTGAATTAAAATTTGGTTTTCAGTGATGCATTTGGAGCTGTACACCTGACTTCCCTTAGTATTCATTTCAGTCGGCTTCCTAAAACTACTTCAGTGTTCTTGGAAATTACATCCCTATGTTGCATATATGCTGCAAATTACAATTTTTTAAGAATGCTTTTTTTACAAACTTACCAGTTTTCCTGAAAGAAACATAATAATCCAAAATCAATCTATATTTTAGCCAGTATTGAGAGAACTGTGTGAAGACCCTTGCCCAGAAGTACTTAAAATATAAATGGAATATATAAACCAGATTTTAGGAGAGGATTATTGTTATAGAAGAATAGTAATGCTTATTCTATTACACAGTTTTTCCCACTAGTATTCAGAAACATTTTTGTTGTTGAGTACAGAATATAGTTTTTCATAAACTATGTGCACTTTTGCTGAATATACTTTACAGAATTTTGTATCTGGGTATTTTTACAAACATAAAATAGTTCAGTTTAACTTCTCTGTGAATCCATACATATGTATGTATATAAAAATAACAACTGTATGTCAGGTGTGACTGCGACTATAAAGACTTTGACTGCATCTTTGCACTCTGACCACAGTCCATTTCTCTTGAGACTTAGAGCATCATCCAATTTAATTCAGTCTGGAAAGCAAAACAAAGTTCTGCTTTCCCAGATCTGGATCAAGAACTATTTAATTCTCAAAAATACAGAGTTCCTTTCCAAAATTATCTAGGCCTGAAGCACAGAGATTTAGGGTGCAGTCCTGACTGATTCCACACACTAATTCCAGTTTTTCCTCTCTTTCAGACAAAAAAAAGTAGTAAGGCTATTTTCTTATATTTGAAATAAACCCCCAAATCTGTAAGTGAAAATACTATCCAACACAGCAGAGAAAATAAGACACACGGAAGACAGAATAGGTAGAAACTGCTGAAATTCCTCATGGGTTCTAGGTAATGAGGATTACGGGCTACTTAGGGTAACTCTTCATTAATCTAGACTGTGGCTGCCTTGGACTCATCCCAGTAAAATTTTTCTGTCGTATCACATGATTATATTTTCTTTACATTCTAGGATAGAGATCTCTTGATATAAAAAATATCAATTAGTAATGACTGTTCAACTCATTCAAGTAATATTGGAATTGGTTCTAGTAACAGCTTTGCAATGGTATTGCAAGATGCTACTAACTAATTTTTTCAATTGACTTTTATTTTCCAGATTTAATTGTAGTTGTTGCTTCCATGATAGTTCTTTGTGTGGGCTCTAAAGGTCAAGTGTTTGCAACCTCAGCCATCAGGTAATTATGTGCAATAAAAGACAGTAGTGCTATCCGAGTAAGGTGGGGTTGGTTTTTTTTTGTTTGTTTTTTTTACCTCCTGCTTAAATTCTTGCAGGATAAAACAAGTCACTGCTCAATGTCCTGTAATAGAACAGATCACCAATCATGTACAGGTGTGAAACAGTGATCCCACTGAGTGTAGGAGAAATAGTCTTGTTCTAACCAGTCATAAATGCATTACAGAATTCTGTGTGATTCTGTAATGCATTTATGACTGGTGAGGATAGAGGTGCGCATACCCCTGCCCCCTTTCCCCGACTAGGTGAGTTCTACCTGAATCCTGGCTTAGTTTCTTCATTCAGTTTTTTAATAACTCTTTCATGCTTTGTGTCTCTGACATCTTCAAGCTGCCTCTTAATAAAATGCCTGGGGTTAGTGGTTGTGAATCCCTAATGGACTGAATTTACCTTGTGCTTAGGAAGGTCACATCACTTTTTTTTCCTCAAGTGAGAAAGTACATGACAGTGTACTGTGCTCTTCGCACAAGCTGCAGCAATACTCAAAGATTGCAGTGGCTCCCATAAAAAGAGTTTATATTTTAAAATATTACTGGACTGTCTGGTTCAGATTGCCTATGAAATTCCTCTAAGGTAAGGAAATCAGATGTTTAGTTAGCTGGGATTGAGTGTTATTTCCCATCATGGCCAACAGGTCAAATAGGGCTTGATGAATGATTTCTAGAGCATTTGCAGTCTGTGTCCAAAATTCCTGAATCCTTGAGTTATCCTTACTAGCCCTGTGTACCAAGGTCAGTCCTTCCCTTGCACAATCTCTCCTGACTTTCTTTATAACAAATATGTAATATTGGTGAATGGAATGAAAAGAGGCAGACTGCTAAGTCTACCATAAAATTCTACGTACCTCTTAAAATGATCCTTTGGAAGACAGGCTTCCCCTCTCCCCCTCTGTTTCTTCTATTTTTAGTACCTTCATTGATTTGAAAATTTTATTCCAGGGGAATCCGTTTTCTGCAGATTTTACGAATGCTGCATGTTGACCGTCAGGGGGGCACATGGAGGCTGCTGGGATCAGTAGTGTTCATACACAGACAGGTAATTTGGAACAGTCTGAGGAATGGCACAATTGATGCAAAAATCCTTATATTCAGAACGGCATATATGCAGACATGCTGAAGATGTTGGTTGTATTTAGTGTGTATTAATTTTATCCAAGTGTGGTTGTTCTGCCTTGTTCAAGGGGAAAAAAGTTCCTAAAAGATTAAAGATAATTCCTGCCACTTTGGCAAATTTTGACTTGTAGCTAGACTTAAGAGAAAATGAGACTTGTGAAAACTAGTCTAAATATTTCTTAAAATATGTATCTAAATTAAGTTATTTTGAACCTGGTGGTGTTAGAAAAAGTTGTCCAAGTAATTTTTGGTGACCAGAAAGTTAATGAGTTCTGCTTGTAAGTGAAGAGTTTGTTTTGACAGTGTTGGCAATGTGCATGCTGGGTTAAGTCATCAGCCCTGTTGCAGATTCTTCTGTGATTGAGCTCAGTGGATTTTTGTTCAGCTGCACTGCCAACAGTCATTGTCAATGCTTATTAATTCCTGAAATTGTATTCTTCTTTTCCCATTATCTTTTATAACCTGTCAGTGTTAGATAATTTAAGTGTCTCAATGTCATAATGCCATTATTTTGATTCTCTTTGCAGGAACTGATAACTACACTCTACATTGGATTTCTGGGCCTGATTTTTTCTTCTTATTTTGTGTACCTGGCTGAGAAAGATGCTGTAAATGATTCTGGAGAAACAGAGTTTGGCAGCTATGCAGATGCTCTGTGGTGGGGAGTAGTAAGTATAGCAATTTCACATGTGCTGAAAATATTTAACATGGTTCAATGTGCAGTAAAAGTCAACCAAGCATGGAGTAAGACCAACACTTTTAAATGGCTTCTTACTGCTTCAATACACTTTCTGGTTTTGTAATTCTGTGAAATTATGAAAGTACAGTCAACCCCCAGTTATTTGCGAGTCTGCTCTTTGCAGATTCAATACTTCACAGTTTCCTTTTGTGCAAAAAGTGGGATCTCTGCATGCATGGATATCGCCATGAAGATAGACAGCTCATGAATATGTAAATGAGTGCATGATTAGTTAAATAAGCCACACCCATCACCCCACCTCCCCCTCAGCCCCTGAGCACCATCCATTTGCACCCTTTAAGGGGAAGAGGGACTGCTGCGAGCACTCTGGAGCTGGGACTGCTTCTGCACAGGTGCCGCCAGAGCAGGCCCTCTACAGTTGCCCTGACTCTGCAACCCGGCTCACCTCTGCCTGTACCACCACCCCTGCCACAAATTAATAACGATAATTTATTAGAGAAATTGAAAGAGAGGAAAAGCCTCCACTTGGCTCTGTCGCAGTCCCAGAAAAAAGAAAAAACAGGCAAAACATATCCCCCACAAACAACAGCGGCAACTTTGTTGGCCCGCTCTGGACCGGCAAGAGTGTTGCAGCCTGTTTGCGCCACAGCCCACTCTTGAGCTCTGGGTGCATTGCAACCTGGTTGACAGTGGCAACTGTGTCAACCTCAGCCCGTGCCACTGTGGCTTCTGTTGCAGACAGTCAGGGTACATGCTGCTGCTGTGCCCAGCACCCCTGCTCCAGAGCAGGACGGGATGGCGGCCTGTGGCCACAGATGAGCTAATTGTTTCTTGGATTGCCCCACTGAGCCTCAATGGTTTTGTTGGAGTGGCACAGCACATACAGCTCCACCCTGTTTGAACGCATTTGAGCTGGGGTTTTTTATAAGGCTACCTAACAATTCTTATCTCTAAGAGTGATAGGACAAACAACTCTGTTTCACTAATAAAATATAGATACTCTATATTTAAGAATATACAGTGAGCCCCCATGTATTTGCGGTCATCTATTTCTGAGCTTCAGTATTTGCAGGTGATTTTTCTGCGAGCTGTGTGACTACGTGCATAGAACCTACCGTGACCTCAGTCTGATGGCCCCCAGCTCCGCCGCTCGTGGTGCTGGCTCTGCCCCCCTTGCCTCTCTCCTCGCACATCCAGCCCCGTCCCTGCTCCCCCCCCGCCCTGCTTGCAGGGCTCGCTTGCCAAGGCTCGCCCCTGTCCGGCTCGCTTGCTGCAGCTTGCAACGCACCCCTGTCCTGCTCGCTTGCTGTGGCTCCCAGCGCCGGCACTCGCGGTGCCCCCCACACCGGTCCCATCCTCAGCGCTCGCCCGCCTCGGTGGAACACAGCCAGACATGTGAAACAAGCCCCACTCCCAGGATCCACCCTTTTCCTGACCTTATTAGGGGAGGGGGCATGGCTACGAGTGTGGTGTACTCAACTACGTAGTGGGTTCACTATCTTTGCGGATTTCACAACTCGCGGTAGGCGGACCAGACCCAACAGCCCACGAGTAACGGGAGTTCACTGTATATTATGATATATGTTTAATAAACTTCTGTGTGTATGTGCTTGTACAGAGAAACCATGCATATTCATGATTCGCATATTTGCGTATTCAATTAGTCACGGTTGAGATTTTAGCGAGTTGTGGGAATCGCTCAGGTGCACATAATGTGGCGGACCCTGGATTCCATGTCTGGGAGGCACCAAAAGGCACTTCCTTCACTTTAATGAGGTGCTGTAGTGCAAGCCAAGCTTCCAGAACTGCCCTCCAGACATAACCAGTTGAGGGTGCTGTGCTACCAGTTGGGGGCAATTGAATATTCATGGATTTGGTATCTTCACGGATTTAATAACTCGCAGGACATGCCCAGACCTGTCCCCCCGTGGCTTCCAGGGGAGCTCTGTAGCACCTCATTAGAGTGGAGGAAGCACCTTTTGGTGCCTCCTGACCATGGAATCCAGGGTCCGGGATGTCATACACACGCGTGTGGTCACACAACTCAGTGAAAATCCAACTGCAACTAATTGACTATGCGAATATGCAAACCACAAATATGCGGGGTTTCTCTGTATAGTCTTTTTTCAATTCAACAGATTTTGTGGTATTGTTTTGCTGCTAGGATATGCTGCAGAGTTCTTTCTTCTTTCCATTTCCCATGGTTAAATACAGGTTTTCTGGTATCAGAAGGCTTACTATGTAGCACAAGGAGGTGGCTTTCTGTAAAGTAGTTTTTTCATTGCTTTCATGTCATTATGGCATTTTTATTTTCCACTACAGTGGTCAGATGACTCAGTAATTGACAGTGGCATATGTAGCTGCGTTTAAAAACACATGCTGTCATTGGCATTGCCATTAAAAATTGAGTATGTGACAGACCAGATTGGCTTATTGAAAGTGCAGTAAAACCTTCCATAGAAGTAATACGGCCAGTCAGAATATTGAAATATTCTCCTGTCAGGGAACTATTGCTCAGTTAATAGGCATGTCATTTATTTTGTCTTTCTAATTACAATAAATGAATTTAATCAATGAATTTAATTATGATTATATCCTTTCCCTGATGCAGCTTCTGTTGTGTTGTAGCATGCCACTTGAAGTTTGAGATTTCATTCAATGAACACATAATGTAATTTCTTTAATATTAAAGCTAGAATTTAGTGTCCTTGTTCTGCTCTAATATGCTTCTGCTAACTGCTAGTAGGATTCAGCAGAACAAAACTGAAATGGATTCAGGTCCAACCATTTCTGATGTTTTGATTCTCTAACATTCTTTATGCTTTCTGCTAGGAAAAAGCCCTGTAAAGTTAGGACAGAGAAGTTGTGGGTGCCCTATGTCTAGAGGTGTTCAAGGTCAGGTTGGATGGAGTTCTGAACAACCTGGTCTAGTGGAAGATGTCCCTGACCGCAGCATGGGAGTTGGAACTAGGTGGTGTTTATGGTCCTTCCAACTCAAACCATTCTAGGATTCTATGAATAACTAGGAGGTCACAAGGATTCTTTCTAATGAAGGTCACAAACTAATAGAAAAACCTTCTCAAAGTATTAGGTCTTAAACGTTTCAGTTATGTTTTAGACAGAGATTTCTAAATCACTTCAATACCACAAATTCTGGTCACTGAAAACCTGTCTCAGTCTGTTTTGAACTGAACGTGCAGAAGAGGGTAATTCACAGTTGCTGTCTCTGACTCCATCATAGATACTTGATCCATCCGGCAACACAGATGATTTCACTTCTTGGAAAGTGCAGTTACCTTACATACTAGAGAATACTTCAAAATGCTTCTTAAATAGTGTTTTCCCACTCTACAACACTACACTTTTTTTTAATCTCAGTGTATGTGTACACTGCTAAGTGAGTTATTTGAATAGCAGTAATAGAATATGTAATATAGCTTAAATAAACCATGTGAAAGATCTGTATTACCACAACTAAACTGCATCTGGAATTGGGTACTTTTGTATTACTGTGCTTTGCTGACTACAGGCATATCAATAGGGTGCATGACTTCTAATTAAATGTTCTTCATTGTCATTGTTGTTATTTATAAACCTATATTGCTTTTCCATTTTCATATGCAAATTGGCCTCCTGGGCTTTATTTGCATTTCCTTGAGAACTCCAGGCTGTAGCTATTCACCATGTCAGTTATGGGTTTCTTGAAGAAACCTAAGGCTACCTTATGGCATAATTATTACCTGACTTGTTTCCTGTACTTACTTTAGCCTGATGTAACTTAGAACAAAATCGCTTCCTTATTAAGTACTGAGCATTACTTCTTGCTATGTGGGTTTTTTCTTTGTATTCCCTCGTTCAGACTATTGATGCATATTTAATAAGAACAACATTAGTCTTCATACTGAAGCTCGTGGTGATGTTTATCATATCGAAGTTCTAAAATAGTCAGTGGATGAATATAATTTTGTTCCTAATTAAAACAATTGTTTTACATGTTGCTTTTAATGAAATTTAATGTATGAGCTCTTGTATCAATTTAATTTCATTATACCAACATGTTTACTATACTAGAGTAGAAATTGAGTCAGTATTTCCATTATAATATCCTATTTTACAACTGTAAAATTAGTATTGTACTCTTTAGAGGGTTTTAATCTGGCTGTAAAAAATCATTTGTAGCGGAAACTTGGCATATAACATTTCAACAGCATATATTTTGGGGAAAAAAGGAAAACGTAATTTTGGAATACAATGCATTTATGGATGGTTTAAAGTTATGAGAGCAGATGAAAATGTTAACTTAAATATACACTTTGATTTGCATCCCAATTTCCAAGATTTAAAAAAAAACAACAACTCCTAAACAAACATCACAGAAAAAGGGAAAAGGAAAGAGAATTACTTCTTAGATGTGCGTATGCAAATTTTTTTTCAGATATGCTTCAGTCAGCTCAAAAGCACCAATTTCTTTTCACATCTCTATTTACTGTGTATATTTCAACATGGTTTTAAGATTATAACATGGAATAGTTGATAAAACTTTTAATTACAATAATTTACAATTTTTTTCAAAAATGGAGGCATAAACCATTATTTTATCTCATAATATTTTCTGCAAAAAGACATTGGGGGCCATAACTTTCCCCATAATTACACTTCATTTTTAGACCATATTTTTGAATGTGAAATTGTAATTAGACTTTAGTATTTTTTTTCAAGACACCGTCTTATGTCGGTAAGAAGGTAATGTCACTTATTCAGTCCCTCATCAGGTCTTGAATTAAGGTGGTATCTTAATAAAAATCTCAGGCAGAGGTACTTGAGTACTTAACTCACCTTACTTAAAATACCTCTGTAGAGTATGAAACAGTTTTGGAAATAGGCCACATTTTACAAACTTGTGTTAAAAATTCAAAACTAATACTTGAAAGTTTTGAGTATCAGCAACCGGCAATAAGCTTGCCGTAAACGTCACCACCTCAAGAAGCTAAAGCTGCCCTTTTGTTGTGTATTTGACTGACATAATAATTTTGCTTAAAGGGTGGACAGTTTAAGTGTGGATGGCTTGCTTCGTGTGTTTGAGGTACAGCTCAAGTCAAAATTTAAATCCATAAGATTACTCTCTGACGTCTCATCTTTTAGTAGGAATGGATTTGTGTTAAAGTGGATGGCAGTCGGACCTTTCCTGAAGTTCTTGGCATGAGCTTTTATTTCTCCAAAGCTATGTTCTCCATCCCTTCACCCCCTTAAGAACGATCTTGCCTCTATAAACCTGCCCTTTCCTTCTCCCCTCCCACGGAGATGTTGCCCTGGGTGTTGCCTGCATTTCTGCACTTGTGGGCAGTGTGTGTTAGAGCAGATATGTAGGTGAACTAGCTGCAGGACAAGGTGGGTATGGCCTGTGGATGTTATTGTGGGACAAACACTTGTGTCCTGGGCCACTGAAGCCCATTTTGTCAGAACAATGCCTGAACAGCCAGTAGTTGGGGTACGCTTCAACTACTCGAGAACTTCGTGTGGTTTCCCATGCTTTCTGCCAAGTCACTGATAAAAATCTCTCTAATTTCCCAATTCAGAAATAGCTGGTGACATAGGTGAATTTAAATTGCTCTCAGATGCCAAATGTATCCTTCTGCTTCAAACAAAGACATTCTTTCCTCGAGCTCATGCAAATAATTACTTATTAAGCCTCGTTATACTACATCACTGTGGTGGCAATCTTTACTTCAGTGTTTCAAAAGGCAAACTGAACAGATGTTTCCTGAATGTGTGCTTCAAATTATCTGTTCTTGGTCTCAATGTTTTATATGAATTGGAGATTCATTAGACTGTTTTTAGAGTCTTTACTACATGGAAATTTTTCGTCTTCTCTTGCTATTTATACCAGTATTATCTCTAGAACACGTCATGTCTGACCCCAGCCATAATGCATGGTTACAGTATGCATATGTTTTTTTCATGCAACAGGCCTGTAATACTCTCAGCAAACATCTCCTGCCCATTAAAAAAATCAGCAGTTCAGGACTGTTGGCAGCCTTTCCCTAAGAATAGTGTGTTCATGGGCAGGCAGCCTGTGAGAAACAGGATCACAAAGATTATAACTTTGTAATGTAATTTATTATAAAGCAAATGCAAGCAGTGCTGGATGCATGTCTCAGGAGGTTTTCACAAGGCAGGGACACAAAGTTCACAATAGATTCCACTTTTTATATCGTTCTGAGTATGCTCGGTTAATTGTGGGGAAGGGTTTCTGGTTGCTGTCTGGAGGAAATCAGGAAACACAGGAAATCAGGGATACAGTCAGCCCTCTTCCACTTTGTGCTCCTCCAGATAGCAGCTTCACATCATCGCTGCATGATTTTTCAGTGATTAAGGAGGCCTGTTTCGGGACTGCGTATGCAAGACCTGACACACATGAATATTCAAAGTAGGCAGTCATGAATATGCAAATTCCCCCCCTGCTGCCCATGCCCCACACTGCCTCCTCTGCCCACTGCAGCTGCCCCATGGGGCAGAGGAGCTCTGCATGTCGGCCCCAGCCACAGCTGTGCCATGCCAGGTGTGTCCCCCGGGAGGGAACACGGCGGGCAGAGCTCAGAAGTACATACAGCCCCATGGTGCCCTTTCACCTGCTGCAGCTGCCCCTTGGGGCAGAGCAGACCGGCTTCACCCCTCCAGCTGTGTGAGAAACTTATGGGAAC
>WEKX01002996.1:3738-69826 GCA_013390025.1 Pitta sordida
AAATAATGGCATCATTGCACTGATGATACTAAAAATGTAAGTGAAAATACACATGAAACTTGTGAAGGTTTGCATTTGATTCTGCTGTCAATAATTTATTGCAACTTCCTGGGAGCCAGTCTGGACATAAAGACTTCCCTTTTCAGCCTTAGAAAACAAAAAGCATTTTAATTGTACAGTTGTAAAAATTTCCTTCAGCAAAGAGATGTTCCTAGAGCTTTCCAGGACCTTCCAATTGGACTATGAAACCACATGAGTGAGAGTTACTTGGTACTGTTAGCACTGATCAAAGCAAATGACTGACAACAGCCCAAGCAAATCCCATAGCTAAGGAAAGGATTTTCATTAAAAACATTCCCTCTGCAAAGCAAAAAGAGCTGGCGTGAAACCACAGACAAACAGGTCTTTAGTCAGAGACTGATTGGCAGCTTTGCTCAGTGTTCCAGACTTTCACAGCAGAATCTAAACTGGATCTTCTGCTGGAGTATCAAATCCAGTGGTGTCCCTTATGTAGACGGCCAAAGTTGTGCATCTCTCTCCTACCTCTTTGTTTCTTTCATTCCCCATTGTCCTTCCTGAAGACAAAGTGCAAATACAAGGAAACAAAATGGCTCTATAGAACACCCTATGGAAAAGAAAATATTGATCAGGATAGACACATGTAGAGCTTAATACCTCACCAAATAGTCAGCCTGTGCTGAAAACCCTGTGTCTGAACAATAAAAACAGTAAATATTATTTATGGGTACAATATTGATCCTTTCATCCTGTAAAATCCAAAGGCTCCTCACAAGCACTAAACACAGAAATCCATAGAGCAAAACAGCTATTGAAACAAAGCCATAATTAAACATTACCAAAATGAGAAAATACCAACTGGTCAGTTCTAGGAATCGACAAAAAGCACCAAGAGAAGGATCCAGTAGAAATCAGATAAAAACTTTGTACCAGTAATAGCAGGTTTTCGGGGGGGTTCCCTTTTCCTTTTTTCATATTTCTCTGGTTTGTTTCTCATTAATAATCTTTGGTAAGACTCAAAATCAAACTCTCTTCCTTTGGTTTTCCCAGGGCACAAAGGGAGAACATGACTGATGTCCTGATCATTTGCTTATAGCAAAATACCAACGTTCTGTATCACTAATTTTGATCTGAGATGGAAACCCCAAAATTATTAACTATTTCCTTTCCTCTTCCTTATTGTCATATTAAGGATTTCATGTTTTCTATTTCAGATTCTATGTCAGAGGAAAAAAGTAGACATGAAAGAGAGTGTTAAGGGTCTTGTTCCATCAGTGATCTTATTCCCTTTACTTCTGCTTTCTCTGAGTTCTACATTTTCATGGTAACAAGGAGGAAGGCAGGTCCCTATATTTTTATTTTTACAGGATGGAAGATGATTAGGGGACTATAGAAGGTAGGTGTGGAATATACCCACAGTCTGAAATCCAGGTCAAACCTTTTCCCCTGAGTAGTTTTGCAGTTTTTCCTTAGGAAGCTTTTAGCTGATCTTCATCCATGTTTTGTGCATTTCCATCCTCACATACCCACCATCTGGAGAGGCAATTCTACGAGTAGAGCTTGGGAATGCCATCACAAGAAACTAGTCCTTTTAGGTTTTTATATGACTGAACTGCTGATAATCTGAAACACACTTTTATTGCAGCACAGTGAAACCTAGTGACAGATGGTAATAATCACTTAAATCTCCTTTATGCAACCAGCTTTTACATTCATTGAATAAATCACTAAATCCACAATACATTCATGTGTGTTGTGCATTGCAGAAGCAGCACTGCAGGGGATTCTTTGTGGAAAAGCTCATGTTCACTCACCTATCATCACCACTGGATATAGTGGGTAAAGCCATAACCCCTACAAGGTCATTGATAAAACTCCACTCCTTCGATGAGGACCAAGATTTCACTAAATAAACTCCTATTTGGGCTCATTAAGGCAGCTGCAGAAAAGCAATGGGACAAACACCTTTTCTGACTCTCTCTGCTGAGCCACATGATGTTTAACAACCAGATAGTCCTAGAAGTGGGTATTTACAGCCCTTTGTCTCTGGCAGGAGTGTCAGGGACTGAGGCAATCTCCTCCTTCCTTTACACACAATTAAAACAAGAGAAACAGAAATAAAGAACTAAAAGGCATCTAATAAAGATATCACTGTAATTAGTGTTTTCTATATCTTCCTCTTAGTCCCTACACAATTTCCTGGAGCTTATGGAAAGTAAAAGAGATTAGAAAATGTTCTATCATAAAATATTAGTAATTAAGGTTATTATTACCTCATTATTTAAACCCCAAGCTATACTGGAACTTCTTAAAGTAGAAAAGTTACATGATCTTTTCCTACACAGGGAACCATCACTTAAAGTGGAAAAAATACTCACTATTATTTCCACTGCAAATAGTACCAGAGTCTGATATCATATAGGTGATGATTCAGCTTCCTAAACATGTTACTGCTGAAGTTATCCTTTACCAGCCCACTCTCAGGAGCAAATACCTGTAGCCAAGTGCTCTAAAGGTGTCATCGTGGGCAGCACCTTGATCGTGGTCAAATGAAAGTCATGAGTACAAAGACAAAAGAGGATATTTCTGCAAAAAGCAGAGTGTCTTTAGACTCCAGCTGCCACACAGCCTTACCCAAGATGATGGAAATGTTCATTTTCTCATCAATGGCACCTGTAAATTACCCTGATTGCTGATTTGCCCGTGGAAACTCACTGGTTGGTTCAAACACAGATGCAGCCTGGGAGTTGTGTGAAGAAGCATCACTCCCCCAAACAGCCCTTGTAGCAACTGACTGAAAAACAACTGCATGTACCATTTCAGGTATAAAGCCCCTTGAACAAGTGTGAAATACCGTATTCATGAGAAGACCATGTAGTCACATCTCTCTCTAAAAGTATTAAGAACTCTTTCTCAAGGAAAGAGTCATCACCGGCCCTAAGGGAGAAGGAAACAGTCTGTTCCCACAGACCACAGCCCAGCAAGAACATGATGAAGCCAACTGAAACAAATAAAGAAAACAAACTGGGCAAAAGTGATGGAGGAAAAGTCAGGGTAAAACCATTTTTGCAATAATAAACAGGGTGTTCTCCTTGTCTCTGTGAAACTAAAAGCCTGTCTCACATAACAATATATATATGTGCAATCTGCACTTCACATTTTCCTATATGTAGACACCAACTATTCCAACACGAGAAAAATGCACCTCTGGCATTAACCAGCAGTCAGTGTGCCAGATAAAGGAGAAAATACACCCAAAAAGGACCTTTAGAAGAGCCTAATGATGGGCATACAAAGAGGAAAAAGTCTTTCCTGCCTCAGTGGCAGGGCAGGCACCTTACATTTTTTACTATTACCTTTGATACAATTTTTTTAGATGTCAAACCCACAAATTGCATTACTGCTCATAAAAATATCCTGAATCTATAATAGAAAATCCTTCAGCAATTCCTAAAATAGTGGGGGGGGTCAGCAGAGGCTTAGTGGTATTTCAAAAGCATTTCTGTGTAAATAAAGACAGGATGAGAGTACATTATATTTAATGAGCTTACTGCATGGCTTGTTGGTTATATTTTTTTCTTAATTTAAGGTACAACACTGCAAAGTGCTACACACTAACCTTAGACTTGAAAAACCTGTTCAACACAATCCTAATGAGTGAACAAATTCTTATGTGTATTTAGCCCTGCCAGGCTAGAAAGCTTAGCACCACACAGGATTGAACTCTAGGAGAGTCATTTGGCCTCTCATGTTTTTTGCTGCACAGTTTAAACCAGAAAAAATTTGCCAGAAAAGGTCTCATTAATACAAGACAGAACAAATGCCTATGAAAATATAAATAAAATGCAAGGCTCATGAATGTTGGTGTTTTTTAAGTATGTATCACACCAAAAGGGATGTTTTTCTCAAAAAATCTGTAAACCAAAATTGCCAAAACTGAAGCAGCCTCGCAAGCAGTTCATCGGTGTGCCCGAGAGCACTGGTTAGCACTTACTCAGCCATAGCTAACAAAAGATCAGGTGTGTTTATGAATCAAGCTAGACATGGGTACTTTAGCCCAAGAGTGAAGGGTAAAACTCAGCTCAGCTGCTCCTAAAGCCCTGTGGCTGTTCTTTCTGACCTCAGCTCTGCCCAGATGCAGGTCAGGCTCTATGTAAGCAGGAGATGCTACAGAAGCACGTCCTCCTTTGTGCCTCCTCCTTTCCCAATGTATTCTTCATCATCCAGAGGGTGAAGGACACCCCTTTCCACATCAGCAGATAAAAAACTCATTTGAAAGACCTTCCCTAAGGGTGAAAGAGCCCGGGTTGGAGAGCAGTGCCATCCTGCAGAGTCCACTTTAGTACAGTGGCAAGTGTCCCCACCTGGCATGTGGGAGACCCGGGTTCAATTCCTGCCAGGGAGACAGTGTTAAGAGTTGGACTCGATGATCCTTGTGGGTCCCTTCCAACTCAGAATATTCTGTGATTCTGTGACCAGGCTCGTGAGTACTCAGCTCACCTTTAGAACCTCACAGGAAAGGTCTAATGTTCCTCGGCACTGTGAAGGGACCTCTCCCAAGTCCAAAGGTCAGGTCCCTTGAGTGAAGGTGGGAATTTACAGACTTCTTGTTTCTTCTCTAAATGCTAATTGTCGGGAACATTTACAGCTGGCTCTAAACAAGCACAGAAGGCAAATGGCATTGCAAGCTGTGTGTTTGTGTTTGCACTGCAAAGGAGCAATGGGCAGATTGGCAAAGTTTTTCCTAAGTGATCTTGAAATGGAATAACATTGATGCTGCATGCATTATGCAAAAGTGGATGGATTGATTAGTGGGTCACACAATTCCAAAGACCCATTATACAGCTTCCTTTAAATAATTAAACACAGGGAAATGTACTACTCCTGCAAAGCTAACTGGGAGCAGCTCTCTACTTGGAAGATTCACTGCGTGGTTTCTTGCTAAAAAAAATCCAAGCAGGTTCTCAGTGACCTGGGGCATTGCCCTCAGATTCATAGGCACTGTCGCGTTCCTTCAGACACCTCCTCATATCTCATGGACAAGTGTTGGTTTCCCAGTGCCTGGAATTGTTCCATGAGATCTGTTTGCTTTCCCAAGGATTTGGTAACAATGCATTTGACAGTGTGAGATGGGAATCCAACTGATTTGTTTTTCTAAGCATTTCCCAAAGATTCAGGGTTAGGTTTTGTGGTTTGTTTCTTGGCAATGGCATTGCACATCCAAAAAATTTCAAGCACTTGACAACAGAGAAAATACTTCAACTTGATGTGTTTTTTTAACCAGAACTGACCATTAAACTATGAGGAGTTAAGTTCAAATTCAGCTATTTAGATAGGGTCTATTTCATATCAGGTTTGCTAAAAGGTTCAAGCATTGCCAAGCTTTAAGGTTATTTGCTAGCCCAAGGAATTTAATTATTTAAAGCTTTAAAGACAGAGCTATTAAGCAGCACCTTTCTGACGCCAGTAGGTTGAAGGAAGCCTGAATACATGAAAGAGTGACCCTGTTTGTCATTTCAGCAATGTTTTTATGAAGGCACAAAAATGAATTGCACATTCTGTAACTTCCTAAAAGGTATTTAGATTTAGACTAAAAAAGCATTGTAATTTTTAAGGACAATTCCTTCAGAAATACACACTGTACTTAAAAAGAACAATGAATCAACTGCATTTCACTTACCAACAGGTCCTTTAACAACCTCAAAGTGCAACAGGGGAAAAAAAATTGGGTACAGCCTTATATCCAAAGTGACTGATCTGACCTCTGTTGGCTACCAAGATTTGAAGGGATTGACAAGATTTTTTGTATTTTAGAAGATATATATCAATGTTGAGAAGAGTTGGCTTCTCTATGTCCCTTTTATTTCTTAATTAGCTTTCTTTGAACTTACTGTACATTAATGTAGTTCAGTGTCTCAGGACCTCCTAATCAGATCACTGTCTTATCACCCGATACAGAAATAAAATACCTGGAGAAATCAATAGTCAGAGCAAAGGGTCAACCCTGGATAAATGATACGTTTGTCCTGTTCATATCATGGCATGAGATTATCTTCGAGAAATGAATGTGAAGCATCAAAAACTGGATTCATAAGGGAAAAAATTTGATTTAACTCAGTCAAGAAAGTTGCATTAATTGCTTAAGTAATAATAGTTGGCTGGTCTCTTTTTTCCCATTACTGTTTCAAATTTCAAAAAAACCCGAGATGATAAATAATAATAATAAAGATCCCCACTGGAGAGGAGGAGGAGGATGGAAACATGGGAGTTGAATAATTCCTGATACATACAAATAAATATTTGAAATCAAGGAGATGTTAGATATGGGAGGCTTGATTTTCATTTTATCATACTAGTAAAGGATATTGTTTCATGTTTTAAGCTGTAGAGATCTTTTATATAAGGAGGGAGTTTCCTGACAGATGACAGAATAATACATACAGTAGGGTGTTACCTAGAATTTGGGGAGAGTGTGGCACGTCTAATAATCACCAAATGCACCTGTTTTATTTCCTGCTGCAAACTGGTCTCACAGGTGAACAGATGAGCTTTCTCTGCCAGACTCCTTGACAGCACTTAAAGGTCATGTAGTGCTAAAGTCTGTGCAGCTCAGGCCCAGTTATGATTTTGAGATGCTTTATTCAGCTGTTTCAAGTGCTTATACTGGAGGAAAAAAATCCAACTTGCCAGTAGAGACACATTATAGCTAAGGAGAAAAAATAGCATTGTGGGAACTGTGCCAAAAGAGCAGATTGGTGCTCATCCAGATCTGGCCTGAGAATGTCAAGTAGTTTCTCTCACCTCTCCACTTACAACACTGACATGAGTGCTACCAGAATTAAAGGGATGCTGGGAAGGTAAATCTGCACAGGTTCTAAAGCACTTAAAGGACTCAGCGGGAAGGCATGACAGAAATGAAACACTTTTTTATTTTTCTCACTCAATCAAAATCTAAGAGGAAAGGCAACATTTTATAGAATTTATAAAAATATCAGAAACCTGACTCATTTCCCATTTAGGTCAAAAGGAATGTTTTCCAGTGGCTGCCACGTGAGCAAGATTTGGACTAACAGGCCCATAACAATTCCTCATAAACAAGGTCCATAAAACAGCATGCAAAACTGGCTTTTATTTGCCTTGGTCTTCATTCATCTTCCACCATGGAGACCAGAGGAGGAAGATAATTAATCTGTCCAGAGATAAACATTTGCATACTAACTTATTGTCCTCTGACAGCAAGAACGATTGGTAATATTTTGGACTGAATTTCGTGGGCTCCTCAAGCAGAATGAAAATACAATACTACACAAGCCCATCACTGTCTACAAAGAAACTCCTCAACTCCAAAGAGATGAACACTTCAAATCACTTCTCTGCAGTATCTTTGACTACCATATTCCCACCCCACAGTAGTTAATTGTTTTAAATTGCTTCAGCTGATTTCAGAAGTCTGGTGAACTAAGGGATGTGTTTACATTTCAGATGCAAGTTTATTTCCCAAACATTATTCTGCCAGCACTGGAAACAGAAGCCCTGCTTTCTGGAAGTTCAGCTACTGCATATATTTGCTTTGAATGACTTTGTGTTTCAGTTGGGAATGACTCTCCCCGATTTGTATGTACATACCAAGCTAAAGTCCTCAACACGATGTGTTCTGCTGCACTATCTAGAAAGTTTTTCCCACACCAAAAGCCCATCCAGCTCAGCTCCCTGCCTAGTCAGCGTGGGGGAAAGGTGACAGACAGGACTCAGGAACACCTCTCAGGAAAGCGCTCCCAGCTAAGTTGCAAGTAGTCAGCAGCTTAGAAAAACTAATTTTTGCTTCAAAGCGAGATAAGGCACACAGGAATGCTTCCACTGTTGAGAGAAACATACTTTGAAACAAAATCAAAATACCTTATAAAAAATGTTTCAAGATTTCTGACCTACATTCTGCTTTTACTGCATTTACCTATAAATTAAGTCTGCCTGTGAATTTTGCTACTTTAATGATTCATGACTACAGAATGTGTCCTGAATGTAGAGGACAGAAAAGGATTAGTGATGAAAAGGAAAACACACATAACATTTTTCAGTGTCTTACGTTTTAATCACCAGGAAACAAAAAATAAATGAGCTATGGGCATTGTATAATTGCAATAAATTTTGAGAAATGAGTAGTGCCCAGAGAAACCCAATTAAGTTTAATAATTCTGTGCATCAGAGACTGGGAGGATGGGGGAGGGGGGTAAATCTAACAAGTTACTGAATATAAAGTTTTCAACTGCAGAAAACAATGTTTAAATTAATATGACACACGGTGATACTTCTGGCTGCCTTTCTAATTGATTCTTCTTGTTAAATCAAGAGGAACATGTGCACAATAAGCAGATTGCTGAGAGGCTCTCCCTTACACAGAGATAACAGTTACCTTGCACAGTGGCTTATTCATAGAAGAACAGTCCCTTTTTCAATTTAGTGGAGATTTGCTCATGGTTTTCTAGCTTAAAGTCCAATGTAGTATCAAGCAAAGACCAAGGGATCCCAGTACTCTCCAAATCTCACAGCCACCAAAAATTTAACCACTATTGGGCTCATATACATTGCTTTTCCCTCCAAGTGAAATCCGGAGCAAACACTCATAAGAGAAGTCAGGTACTTTTCTCTATTTGCTGATTAGTTCTTAAACACAGTAAGTACCAATCTAATAAAAAGAGTGGCTTATGTTAAAGCATTCCCCAAGCCAATGAATGTTTGTAATACCCACTGCCAAATATGAGGTGTTTGATTTCTTTACGTTGCACATCAGAAACCTGATTTTCAATCACTTCTGAACTGAAAACCCAACAAAGAGGAGCCCAGACGTGTAAAACAATATGGAGATAGATAAGGGGGGGGGGNNNNTGAAGGGGGGGGGGGGGGGGGGGGGATAACTTTCTGTCTTTTGAAATTCCAATGATCATTAAAAAAAGCAGAGTGAAACAATTCAGAGGTGTCAAGAGCAGATCTGGAATATCCCTCAGAAACAAACTGCCCTGTTTAACTCAGTGAGGTGTCCAAAAATGATAAATTATATGTCAGCACTTATAATCAATCCATTCCTTGTGCAGAAAAGGGAAGGAAACTCAGACATCATGAGACCAGAACTGACAATCAGGAAGTCCTGTCAAGTTTTATCATTCTGTCTGCCCCATTTACTGTCTGCAGTAACACAAATTGACACTAAATTCAAAGTGGAAGTTACTTGCTGTAACATTATTTGGGAATATAACACCGATATTTAATTTCCCCCTGGACAAGTTCAGAAGTTTGATAGAGCTCAAGGATGTAGCACCTTCACAGAAGAGAAACATGTTTGTGGGCACAGGGAACCACACAAAGAGATTTTGAGTATCTCCAGCATCCAGCAGGTTACATCTCATTTCAGCAACTCAGGCAGAAGTTTCTCATGTAGGGGAATAGCCTTTGGAAAAGGCTGTGTATTACAAGGCATATATAAGTTCAGCTAACTAAAAACAAGGTTTTTGAAAGACTAAGAAGTTTTCTTCATGATGGGAGGGTCCAGAGCTGAGAAGAAAGGGAATGTCTGGTTAGTTTAGGACATTAAGATTGGGGAAAAGAGAAAAAAAGAAGACAATTTCTTTCTCATCAAACCTAGACCGTTATTTTTCTCAGGTCAAATTAGAAACATTACCTTAATTATTCTATTCTTTACTTCTACAGTCTGTGTTAATTGTTTGACATATAGGACAAACTTCATTTTTGCATACAAGTTCAAAAGCACAGCAAATTCTCTGCTTCCTACTGTTGGTCAGTGCTGGATTTTAATTGTGCAAATTCCAGTACCTTAACCATTTTTCACTTCACCTTTTATTTTATAGCTCCTGTTATGTGTTAAGGAAAACGTTCCTTTCGCTGCAGTAGCAGCAAACCAGCAGCTCCTGAAACTTCAAGATAAGAATTCTCACCTGACTACTCATAACAAATGAGAGGTGTCCTGCAGAATTCACCAATTTTATTCCAGGAAGAGAAAACCTGGGCACTGGGAGACAGAAACAGAAATGAGAAACGCCAGGTGACCTTGGGCAAGTCCCTTCACTTCGTTTCTCTTTGCTGCTGTTTTCCTTTGTACCTTTGGTCTGTCTGTCCCAATTAAAGACATCTGAAGCAGGAGTGCACTTTACTTTGTCAGCATATCCAGCCAATAAGCTGCTCCCTCCACTTGGCTACACCAGAAATAACTAATAACCATGACAACAATTTACAAGTGATGCCCCGCATTTCTAATGCCTAAGAAATGTTTCAATTATTAAAGCACATGTGTCAGTTGTCCTTTACAATGGGAAGCTGCTCTTGACTCGTCAGCTTTAGTAGATCTTAAAAGCTCAGATTTTCACCCTGATGATTTGCCCTGGAAGGCTGCTGCAGAACTCTGCTGCTCTACTGGTCTGAGGAAAGCTCTTCTAATTACAAACCAAATGCAGTCCTGGACAACTTTCACCCGTCACTCCTAGGCCAGCAAGGTCTTATCTCGTGCTCATGCCTGAGCTGTATTTAGAAACAAATCACAGCTACTGACTCTTCCAGGTCTGTATTTTACTAAGTAAGAAAGACCAAAGTCTCCTCTGAGTTACACATTAAGCCTCCATGAAAACTTCTGCTTGGAGCTTTCATCCATCTCCCACGTAATCATCATAATCCGATTATGGACTTAAACTCCTACTCAACTAGATTAGAAACTTTTCACCTTGCTATGGGCAGAGTGACCAGTCCTGGATCAACCCTTCTCCCCAAAACAGAAGAAAGGGAACTGTGTCCTTGTTCCCGAGACCCATTGCTCAGTGCTGCTCTTACCTGCCAGGAAGGGAGCAGAGAGAACAAACTCCCTTTCGGCATATGCTCTCTCCTTCCATCCTGGAATTGTCTGTCGATATCTGCATGACTCTGTTTAACTGGGTCTAGGGTACAGAAGTTGTTGGGGTGAACAGCATAAAAAAAGCACAGAGCCAAGAAAGAAACTACTGCTTAGAATAAAATACTGGACCACGTTATATATTTGTAGTAGGAAGGATGACTTTCAAATGTCCATTGGAAGGAAACATATAATAAGATCTTTTCTTTCTCTGTCCCTTCTATTGACAGCATATCACTTTCAAACATCATAATTTTGCTGGGTGAAAATGTGTGCCCTCTTTAATACAGATAAGTCATTTGCCATGCATAAGCCTTGTTAATTTAGGATTAATGTCGCTGAAGAAATTAAAGTGACCTTATGCAAAATACACGCCTATTCTTCGTCCTGAAGTCCTCCTGGTTGTCTGCAGCCCTAACTTCAGCCCACTGGTATTAACAGTTTGGTTGGCTTTAGTTTTACAGCTTCACAGGTCACCAAAACCCACTCTAAAATAAAGGTCTTCCATTAAATCTTCCAAAGACAAGTGAATGTCGGTCAGTTGTTTGAGCAGTTAACTGACAAGTACATAAATTCTTCAGTGAGGCTTCAAGAGTCAAAAATCACAGACAGAAGCTGAGGGTGCAGAAATCACAGTAGGTTCTCCTCTGATTTCCACCAAAAGATTGTGAACTAAAATGAACCAGTGGATAAAGATGACATTTAAATTGGTATCAGAAAAGTATTGTCACTGCATTATCTTTGAATTTGCTATGAACTGGCTAAACTAAAGCTGAAAATAACTCTCCACTATACCGCAGAACAGCACTTTTAGTATGACAGAGAATAGTTTAGCCAGCAACTGCTGCCAGATTAATTATTTATCAAGTACAAACTATGGTTAAATTTGTATGGTTTCTCTAGTAAAAAAAAAAATCTGCTGGGAAATTTACATAAAAAGCAACTTCATAGGAAAACAAATACTACTACATAAGGAAGGATATAAAATACAAAAAGTTGTTTTGTTCAGTAACACTTTGGGTTGGTGGTAATTTAAAATGCTTTTCATGCACAGAGCCAAAGATCAAAGTATTAATGATGACAATTACAGAGCACAACTTGAGAGCACCACAGCAATCAGTTGCTGAGGCTGGAAAGTTTATTGTAAAATAGTGTTTGCACCAATAAAACCCTACTGATATTCATATTGCAAAATATTTTGACCTCCCAGGCTACTATCTATGATTATTGCTTCTTCCCTTAGTAACGAGATGACTGTTTCAAAGAATTTTCCTCTTGAAGATACAAACATCAGCTTTGTCCACTTTTACAGCTGATACAAATTCCATTCAATAAAACAGTTACTTTATTTGCATATGATTTCCAAGGACTTCCAGCTCACAATATGTAACATCTGCTTTTCCTCTGTTCGTTAAATCTGCATTTATTCACTGCATACAGCCCTTTTCTTCACCTTCTTGGTAACAACAAAGCTGAAGAAGGAGAGTTTGACCCCAAAAGGAGGCCACATTATTATAAATTTCAAAGCAGGGGTATTTCAAAGACTATTGCCTAGGGTCACTTCTGGTACAAATTCGAGACATTGATGTTGAATTTTGTAGGACACTGCTATTCAGTCAGAGCCAAGTTCAAAAGCAGATCCTGTTATGTGATATGAAGGCTATTTCTGACACAGAAGTCATTATTAGAAGAAATGTACCCAGCAACGCACTACAGAACAAGAACTGCCTTTGCACAGGTTTGCAATTAAAAGAAAAAGGGGTTTTAATCCTTTCCAGCAGTTGCCTGTACAGATTCAGGGAAACAGGTATCAGATATGGGATACTGAGTACCCAGCAGCTGACTGGCTATAGAAACGGGGAGGAAGTCAGAATAAATCCCAGCTGCAAGAATTCAGTGCTTCGAAGACTGACATTTGTGACAAGCACATTTTAGAATATACATAATGCAGCGTCTGTCAAAGTAGTGCTGCTGAAGTGCAGACAGCCTCTCCACACATGCACACATACACCATCCACACCATCCAGGGGCCCTGCTCATGGCTCTGACCCAGGACAAGAGCAGGACGAAACCCCTTGGGCTCCAGGGAGCTGTTTCTGATCAGAAAGTGAATTTCAGTGGGTAGGTTTCATGGTCATTCATTGCTCTGCAGTACAATCCACTCCAATCCTACTCCCCTTCAAATTCCTTATTAACACAGAGAGAACCAAACTGCTAGAACATGAACACTCAAGGCTTCTTTCTCACTTAGAAATTCTCCTGGAATACCTCGAGAAAGTTGCTGCCCACAGAGAACAATACACTCGCTTTTCCTGTTTGCTTTTCCCCTCCTCCATCCAACTTTAACACTCAGGACATGTAGCAGTGCCTGGGGCATCATCCCCGACTCCAGGAGTCTCCAGGCAATCTGCAGCCTCTGTGGTTGTGTTACACGTGAGAGATGAGCAATAATAAAGGAATATTACAGTTTAGAACCTGTGGGGATTTTGCAAAGAGATTGAGTAAATAACTTTCATCAGGAGTTTTAGAAGGAAAAAACCCTCCCTACCAAGGTCCAGCTCATCAGATTTCAGGCTGGAATAAAATGTTCACAGTGAAACCAAAGCTTCCCCAAAGCTCGTCTGGGTTTGCACTTCTGCTATTAAGTCATAACTCAGCTGAGACCTGCAGAAAACCCAAATGTATTTGTAAATATTTGGAATCACTCTCACAAGACTCTGAGCTGATGCATGAGTTTGGGTCTAAATTTTGGTGAAACTTAGCTAAGAATGGTCTGAACTGTTCAAAGATGTTGCAAGTGCATATCATTGTAACAAATACACTGTGGATACAAAGGTGGATATTGCTGGTAACATGAGGGCAAATTGCTTGCAATGAGTATTTCTTCATATATTCCTGTGAAGTATTTTTTTTCATCTTTATAGCAGTGTCATGTCAGTGATCAACAGATGAAGATTCCATTATTTTAGGCACTGAAAAAGCATTAATTTGGGTCACTGTTTCGCATAATCTTGAATTTAAATCGCATAACCATAGGTTATCTTTTAGAATAAGTGATGCTGAACAAGCAGGCATTTCAATAATTCTCCATTAGGTCAGAAAGCGTTACAGCAAACCTGTTCACCATGGATCAGGTGAGAAACAATGAAAGTACTTGGGGGGTTTTAATTTGCAATAGAAAGCTTACAGTGTAAACAGATATTTTGGCATGTTTTGCTCTTTCCTCCTTAAAATGCTCTGTTAAACATTCCTCTGATTTGCCCAATGCAAAAGGGGTTTTTAAAAATGTATATATGTAGAATTCATCTTGCAAATGAAGTGGTGAGGTTTGGGAGGTTTTATCCCACTCCCGCTTCTCTGCCTTATTATTTTGAAGGAGTCTGAAGTCAAACATCAACATATTGTCTGGTGAATAGTGGCTCATCTCTCCTGAGATGAACCTGCTGACAACAACACAACTTCCCTTGACAGAAATAGGTGTACAACAAATCCCTAGAAATCACATTACAAATATATCCCTAAGAATCCTTCAGAATTTCTAGAGTGCAAACCACAGCTATGTTTAAAATCCCAAAACTAATGTGCATTGTCAAAAAACAGGCTAAACTGCTACTTCCTGGGTAATGCAGGTAAAATGCCCTTAAAATGACTGTACCACCAGCAAAAAAGGAGCAATTCTTATGACTTATGTCACGTCACATGAAAATAGGTCAGATGATGTATTTTATGGGGTTGTTTCACACGACCCTACAAAAATCACATGTCAAATGATGGATAAGACAATTTCTCAGGAAGCACTCTGCTCCAGGTAACACCAGGACTGAAATGAAGGACCACCTTCCACAAAGTGAGAAATACGTGACAGGATGAGGTACCTTTTGCATGCCTCAGTCAAATATGCAACTATTTTGATAAATGGTAAAAAAATGACCCAAAATAACAGTAATAATTAGAGGAGTTGTCAAAACAGAAAATACCAGTCCTTTGACGGGTTTGACTCTGCAAGATCAAACTAAAGTAAATTTTGTCTAGATATGTATTACTAAATCATTGTAGGTGGTAATTACAGATCTAGAACAGCCTGTGGCTGTATCCTTTACACCAAAAATGAACAGGAGTAGGACAGATTTTGTAAGTTGGTCTACTTATTTAGAGAAGCATCGTTTACAAAAAACATACAAGTTTCAGGATACAAGTCTTCTTTAGTGATTCAGACCTACATCTGACTCTTATTTCCTTTCAGGCCTTTCAAAATTACATTTCAGGCTGAATCAGTGAAGTCTTGAGACATACAAAATCCTTACATTTAAAGCACCAAACAAGAAAGTGAGGCCTTTTCTTCAGGCTATAGCCTAACAACAAACACCTGGGCTGTTTTAAGTACCAAAACCATGCAAATTAAATTACTGTGCTAGAAATTATCATCTCTCTCCATTTCAGTACACAAGGGCAATATCCTCTTCTAGTTCTGTGAATCAGCTGCTAATTATCTCCTTGCAAATGGAAACAGCAAACTCTTTCAGCTGGACAAAACTGTGTTTTCATAGAAGGCAACACAAGCATAAACCTAATGTCTTAGAAAAGCAAATTCAACCTAATAAAACACTGAAGGAACAAGGGCTGAAGTTTAAATAAGTGCTCCTCGGTCATAGCAATACACTCTGTCATCATTCACTCTACCATCATGATATTGCCAAGATGAAGCACCATCTCACCAGCAATTTCCTCTGCTATAGGGTCAAACCACTTAGAACTTCTTATTGTTTCCCCTTTTTGAAGCACACGTTTCAAGACTAGAATTTAACATGGATAATAGACCTGCACAGGTGCTGAGAGCCTGAAGTTCTTCCTTCACATCCTTTCCACGGGTCAGCAGCTGAGGAGGAGAGGCTGACAGGGGCAGGGAAAAGGCAGGCCCTGGATTATATATATCCTTTCACTAGACATGAAGGGGCACATTCACATTTGGGGCTGTGACAGGACATTCATCATCCTGCTCCTTCTCCTGGAGAGAAAAGAAAGCCAATAATTACTAGTAAAAGGAGTATCTTAGAGCTCAAGGAGCTACTCCTCAAGGTCCAGGTGACACACTTCCTCTTATTCAAGGTGTGATCAAACTCTCACTATTCACTGCAGTACTAGTCACCTTCCAAAATGACACAGGTGATTCTTGCTCAAGGCTGCAGAAAACCACATGCCATGCCCACCATGCCTTAAAACACGCATGTTACAACAGCATCAGCTGGGGGTTGCTTGTAAATGCAGTGCTGGTTATCCACACAGTAAGAAACCCCAAAATAATCATATATGTATAAAACACACAGAGAGCCCTGTGATAACACTGACATATATTGGACAGAGGTACCTGTTTCCCCAAAGGACACAGAAACCCAAGACCATTATTGAAAACACAGAAGAGCCAATTTCCTTTTTTATTACTTTCTATACTGAGGCCTTTCCCATTGTTCTACCAGGTCTGTTTCATCTGAATGCACATGGAAACTGAAAATACTTACCTGCTTCTCAATGCCAAGGTGAATTTAATCAGAAAACTAATTGCTTTCATTTTTCTGCTATAAACTCTTCAATTTGCTGTAGAGATTACCTGGGAGAAAATTTTCTGCCAGCAATGAAGTCCAAAAGGAAATGGTCTGTGTTGTTTCTTGGAAGAAAATTGCCTTTAGAAAAATCCTATTTCTTTACTACAGTATCAAGGAGAGAGGGGGTTGAAGAAAGAGTTGTGTAGAGATTGATCATTATGATGAATGAGGGAAAAGCTGAAGGCTCTAAAATATCTCCATAGTCTATCACTACTTCTTACCCCATAATTGCAGCAGTAGCTGCCATCTTCACTGTTTTTATGTAGATTCACTCCCTGCAAAACTCGTCCCCAAAAGAACTGATGTATTATATCTAGCTCTCTATACACAGGTCTTCAACTGCTGCCAGCTGCAGGAAACATGAATTAAACTAAAATACAATATTAAATTACTTTCAAACACATTAGTAGTTTGCAGAATAGTACTCACTTAACAAATTATGAAGAACTGCTAAAACCAAAAATTTGAAGTGAAGTACTGATCTTTTTCGAACTTAGAATCAGGAATTTGCTACAGTCTGTGCTGGTTATGACTGGGGCAGAGGTAGTTTGACTCACAGTAGCTCCATGGGGATGTGTGTGCCTGGGGTTAGAGCCTGAAACAGAGCCAAGACCTTTGCTGCATCTCACACCAGTGAAGAGGCTGAGGGGGCACAGCCAACTGATCCAAGGGCTATTCCAGACCACATGGCACCATGGTCTGTGTATAAAGCCAGGGGAAGAAGAAGGAAAGGGAGGAAGTTGGAAGTGACTGCATCTGCCTTCCCAAGTCACCATTACGTGAGATGAGGTCCTGTTTTCCTGGGATGGTTGAACACCTGCCTGCCCATGGGAAGTGGGGAATGAATTACGTGTATCATTTTGCCTGCTGGCACTGCTGTTGCTTTGCCCATTAAAGTGTTTCTATCCCAATCCACAAGCTCTGTTACTTCCTATTCTCTCCCCAATTCCACTGCAATGAGGGAGTAAGTGGCTGTGCGGGACTGAAGGACCAGCTGGGGTTAAAGCACCACACAGCCTTGGAAAAATGCACTCCTGTGTCATGGCTGCTCATTATTTCATTCAATATGACATCAGACCTTTGTGCAGTGGTGCTGGTTTCAGTCATTAAATGCAGATTTCTGCTGTGCTTTCTTAAATAGAAGCTGAGCATACGCAGCACAAACAGATAATTCTAGTGCTACCACTGAGGGGATAGATTTAAGATATTTGAATAAAAGCACAGAATTCTGTAAAGCTGCATTCAAACATATGATTTTCACAGTTTATAATTTCCTGGAAGTATTTTTTCCTGAAATATTTTGTTACGTACCAAGTGGAACATGGCGATCATTAAACTGTGCAGTAACAAAACCCACAGATCTCCATGAGCTCATTGCTACACATCTCTGAAATCAGAGTTAGGAGTCCCAGATCTCACACAAGCACTTCCACTGGATGCAGAATAACACAGGCATCCCACACACCAGTGATTCAGGAGAGACATTCACACCACTTACACTAACAATTCATAGAACAACCAACACTGGATTTCTCCCAGAGAAGGCACTGTTAACGCCCCAGATTCACATTCACTTACAAGGATGAGGATCCCCACCATTTTCTAGAGCAGCATGTTCTAATGATTAATTGCTTTGGCTGTTAAATAAAACCTGCATCTTGTTTGGAATAAATCTGGCCTCAACATCAACCCAAAGAAAGGGAAATGGGAGACAGCGCCAAGACACTTAGGAGAGAAAACAAGCAGAAGGCAACTGGCTGCCTCTATTTTCTTTATACATATTAGAAACAGAGAATGAGAGGAAATTCAGCTGTTGAATTATCTAATTGCAAGAGCAAGATGAGGATGGTTTTCTAACATTCATTGTACCAGATTTAAGTGGTCATGGTGTTCAAGGAGAAAGGAAAACCTGAATTGACTGTGGTCCAGAAAGTCAAATGCAGGAACAAGCAGAACTGAGCACTAATTTAATGCAGGCTCCAACCTAATGAAAAGACAGATAATTGGAGGTAATGAAGAGAATAGCAATGGTAGGAACAAAAGGTTACACAGGCATGTAGAAGGCCTGCTTGTGTATTTTGTTAAATGTGGGTTCCACAGTGCTCCAAAACACTGAGAGCAGCAAGGAAAATGAGAACCCTGGTGCCCAGAGAGCCCTTGGATCTGCAAGTCACACAGGGACTGTCACACAGAGATCAGCAGCACGGGTGGACTTGCAGGAAAAGCAACAATGAAACAGCAACAGCAGTCATTAACACACTGAAGAAGGACTATTTTTGGTACCAATAATCCCTACTGACCGCCTGCCTACACACTGTCAGCAGACAGTGTCCCCTCGCCTCTGCAGAAGCGAAGTGCCCTGTAGAGAGAAGAGAAAAACTAAATAAACAGAATGGAATGCTGATAAAACACAAGGAAAAAAATTGCATGCAACAGGCAAGGAAGAGGAAATGAACAGGGGAAAGAACTAAAGCAGAAGCTTTCTGCAGCACAGAGAAAGCAAAATCCACTGGAACGAAAGAAGAAATGCTGCAAAAGCAAGAAAAACAAGAGTTACAAAGGATATCAAAGTAGAGGCCAAGGTGGACCCAATAAATGAACTGTCTCTGCCTATATCCTTGCACAGAGGATTCTTGCTGACCAAGCCGTTAGCAGCAAAGGGTGTCAGGGTCCTTGAAATACATAGTTTCACAAGGATAAAGCCTCCTATAGTCCTTAAAGAAGTGGAATTACTCATTCAGTTTGTTGAAGGAGAAATGGAGCTCTCTAACAGTGAGAAGAGCTTAAAGGAAGAATCATGGAACCACCTGGAAACTCAAAGAGCTGGTTTTGTTACCAAAATAGAGACTCCATTGCCATCTCATCTGAAGACACTACTGTGAATGACAGGCTAGAAGCTCACATATAAATATATGTACTTTAGTTACAAAGGGCTTACACATATACTCCAATTTTGAGCATCTCTCAGAAAGCTGCTCTCAGAAATGGTCTCATTATGCCACTGACAAACAGGAACACAATAGGAGAGTTACTACCCAGAGTCTAAAATTTAGGCAGGTGAAAAAACCAGCAGGGCTTCAGAGAAGAGATGGGGGGAAAATAACAGGAATAGGAGCACGATTTAGTGTTTGAGTACCTGTGAAGCTAACAGGAAAACTATTCATATATTTCAATGGACTTTGGATCAGACCTCTCACTTCTGAAGAGCTTTGAAGTTGAAAAATGTTAGATGAGCACTCAGAATTCTTATCAACAGAAAAATGTGGCTAAAGAGATGTCTATGAGAGGCTTTTCAACTTGCTTGAAAAGGTCAGAAAATTGAGAAGAATGTTGGCACATAGGAGGTGATTTAATGGGATTTGAGGGGAACACTTCAGACAGAGTCACATGAAAGAGGAGCATTTTTTACAAGAGTTTGTGCACTATAGACTCATCAGGTCTATCTAAGAACTGGTCAAAAAGCAGATGAAACTAAATCTGACTTACAAATATCCTGAATGTTTGCTACCTTATCTTAAATCAGGGTAAAATATTTTAACTAATTTCTTTGGCAGAAAGGCTGGTTGACAAAATTTTACTACCTTATCTGCCCCAGCAGTTCCTTGCCATCCCAACATCAGCCACATGCTGGGCAAGAAATTGTTCCCCAGGTAGGGTGGAAGCCACTGCCTGAGGTTTACAGACAATGATACCAGGAGGGCCTTGAAACACAGAACAACAAGTCATCAAATACATCCATCTTCCAGATTGTTATTTCTCTCAATAGTGCTGAAGCTTTCAAGCAATCTAGGATGCTTGCAAGGACTGGTGACATGAGTGTGCTCCAGTTAAATCACAAATTATGCTACAACACACTGAAAGTTAACAGAAGTTAACCAGGTAGATCTTCTGACATTACAGACTCTGCCAGAGCTCAATGCGGAGCTCACTTCATCTCCCATTCCACAAAACTCGAACACTCAGCAAAGTAAATCACCCAGGGTAGAAGGCTAAGTATGTAGGAAGGCTTCCAGACTGAAGCACAGCTTTAGAGGTAAATCCAAGCATTGCTGCCTGTCAAACCTTGCTCCATGGGTGAGCTGCTGCAGAAAGATGATGTTTACCTCTACACAAATCCCTGCTGAATGTTTCCATATGGCACGTACTGAGTGAGAAGTGACAAAAGTAATGGGTACTCTTGCACAGCACCCTCTTCAAGGGTGTCTCTGCAGCCTGAAGCTATTTGCGTATCCTGCAGATTTGCTTCACAGGGTTAGAATTTGGGGGGTTATCCTTCTTTAATAAAAGGAAAGCCATTAGGGTCACAGTCACACTATGCTTTCATTTCAGCTAATTTATCTAAGTTAAATTAGCTGGTCTGCACTTGAATATGAGACAATGTTGACACCTTAAAACATGTAAAATAACTACAGAATATGGGATGATAGTGGTAGCAAGCAGTTACTGTGAGTCTGGAATTTATAGTCACTAAACTAGAGTGAAACAGCAACTACACAACTAAAATCTATCAGCAAATCACTGACTAGGTCACTTCTTATTGTTTTATTTACCATGTCTGAGTGGAAATTACCCTGGTGGCATTATACATTTACAATTAGCTTGTCATATTTATTATACATAAAGCCTTTGCAAAAGCAGAACAGTTGCTCTCTTTAGGCTAAAAAAGAAAAGATAAGGAAACCTAACCTCTTCCTAGAGGTGAGCTGTGGTTGGTTAGCTGTGAGCCCGACATTACAGAATGGATATTTTTGATACACAGGGGATTTTTGATACAGGTATTTTAATACACATTGACATATAATCCAGAAAGACAGAGTTTAAACACTCTTAGCACAAAAAAAACCAAAACAACCAAACACAACCAAAAACCCCCAAAGAAACAAGCAAAAAAAACCCAACAAAACCATGAGCACCATTCTCTCACACTAGGCCAGAGCAATGGACTCCCACTGTTTACTTGCAGAGAGTTTGGAGGAGTCTCAGTGGGCTTGATGTTTACAGGGAAAATGGCAAAGTTCAGAAGGTTCCTCATCCCCCACACACCTATAATTATCCTGTTTCCTGCAGTTTGGTCAGAAGAGGGATGAACGTCAGCTCTTTCCAGCAGTTCTATTTTCATCCCAGCATCACTTTTTGACAGTAAAGTATGTCAGAATTGGAAACCATCCTGTGTCAAATGACATCTAATTTGCCCTAAACAAAGAAGAGAACTTGATCACCTTTCCCTCCTGCTTCTGTACATCTTGTCCTTACAAAGGGTCAAGTGCAGAGTTGTGCACACATATATTAGCTGAGGATCCAGCCCAAAAGATGGACCTTGTCACCTCCCTTTTCACCCAAGCACTGAGCCAAACCTAAGCTGTCACCCATCTGAAAAACAAACAGATGCTGGAGATGAGACCTTTCCATTCCATGCAATCCTACTTCTGTTATTATTTTTGTTATTCTTTTTTTCTTTTAAATGAGGAAGAAATAACATCCTATTTTCTTGCAAGAAGAATGTCTACCATCTCACTTCTCAAAGAGATGTTCCCAGTGGTAGCAACAGTTATTCTGATCACCTACTCAGCTTTTCTGGTCCTGCTTCCCTCTCTTAAAAACATGCTTCTAATCTCCAGCACTCCAATCTCTCAGTTTGCTCTACTAATCCAAGGAAATGCCAGAATCCAACCAGCCCAACTACTTTGCTGTGTTTTAGCACTTTATGCTTCTGGAGGCAGCCTCTAGTCTTCCATCTCCTGCTAAATAAAGATGCTGCTCCCTCATTTAGATTGAATAAAGTTCCAGTTGTTATGCCCACTGATTGATAGAGGCTTACAGCCATATTCACATTTATTAACTGGAACCAATAACAAACTAAACACTTACCATTTTGCATTGCACCTCAGATCCTATTTTCTTTCTTCCCCAAAGCTATTTAAAAAATAAATAAATCAGATGCTAGAAAGAAAAGTTTAGCAATGGCTCATGATGGTTTTATTCTAGGAGGGGTTTGAGGTTTTTTGCCCCCACACCTTTTCGTATTGTCACTGAAATATCACTAATTCCTTTTACCACATAATCTGTCTTCCACAAGAAAGAAATGAAAGTTCTTGGTGAAGGAAGAGTATCCAAGTAGCCAAGTATCCATATCCAAGATTCAGTAGGAAATAATAAATATCTCTCTCGTGAGTCTGCTTCACAGATCACTACATCAAAATGGAGAAGTTTAGCAGTTGTATCCTAATATTTGTAACTAATTTTCTTTTTCTATAAAAACTGTTGCTGAAAAGTAGGACCCGGGCCAGATAAGAAACACATCTTTCTGAAACTTAAAACTGGGACTGGAATTCAAAACTCAAATACATAATTAATGTCAAGGTGGATTTTAAAAATTTTTCCTGGATCTCACACCCTCTAGCCACAATAGTTTTTCTTTAATTGACAGAATTTCCTTTCTTTTTCTTTCTATTTCTTTTGGTCTATTAAGTCAGCAGAAGTGGAAATACTTCTCCTCAATGACTGTTCAAATTCCTCCCAGAAGTATTTAGAGCAAGAAATATTATAAATTGATTTGTTTTGTTTAGTTGGGCATGAGAGGAATATTCCTAGCATCACATATTATATTTATTCTCAGTGGAAAAGAGGCTGCTCCAGGAAAAGGTAACAAAACGTTTGTTTTCTTAGGAACTAAAGCCACATATACCCCTCCTAATCTGTTGGAAGTACATACTGTGCCCCAGCTGTAGCTCTAAGGGTTTTAGGGAAGCAAGCATCACACTAGGAAATGAAGCAGTAGTCAAAATAAAAACTAAACATTCTTCCTGAGGTATACAGTGTATTTATGCAACATGTAATCATACAAATGTGAAGATGAGGAAAGCCCAGGAATAAGAATAGGCCCAACAGCGTGGGATAATTCATAGCCAGTGGCCTGAGGGTTGTATGGGACATAGAAAAAAACATGTGATTTACAGACCTCATCTTTCCAAGGCTAACATTCCCTTTTCACCCTGAAAAGCTGTGTATGTGCAGTCCCCAGCATTGAAAGAGCCTCTGCTTGCCTGTATTAGCAGTAGCACCTGTGTATGAACTGGCACATGTTCCTTAAACAGGATTAGACCTCACCCCATCAGAGTTCATGGGTCTCACCGCGTCTCTTTGGCACAAAACAGACTCCACATCACACAGACTGTGGGGAGTAACCTCTTTGCTCCAGCAAGGAAAAGACAAAACTATGTATTCCTTTCTATGTCCACCTATGTGCACTCTTAGGCAGAGCTTGTAGAGAGGGCTGGGTAATAGTTTATGGGCAGATAAGCAAAATTGTAACTCCTTTAAGCATAAGCATTTTCAGTCCATGCCGAAAAATGCCCATGGAAGTGTTAGTACCAACCTTGTCTATAGCCAAGTCTTGCTGTCTTAAGTTTTTCTAAGAGAACTATTACACAGGTATCTAAGTACCAGCAATGAAAACACCATTTTCAAATCATTTGAGCAATTTTAAAGCCCATTTTCTTGTCAGTTCTATACAGAATGAACATTATTCTAGAGAGCCCGGAGAAAAACATGTGAAATTCATACTATGCAAAAGGACCACTGCCTCCTGCACACGAAAGGAGGCCAGTTCATATATCCATGTCCAGAAGGCATGTCTGAAAAGAAAAAAGTTTTTAAAAAAAATTTTTTAAACATCAATTCATATAGGCTGCAGTTCTGCAGAAGGCAAGGGATTTATCCCAAACAACAGTCCTTGCCTGACTGCCTGGAATAAACTCCCAAATAGAAAGTGTTGCCAAGAGCACTTATGCCAGTCTAACTCCTCAGTTCAATGCACATCAACAGAAGACAGAGAGTCATCAAAAAGCCAGACCAAACCTGTAGCAAATTCACCGTTGCTCCCTGAGGAAAACAATACAGTTCTTCAAGTAACACACTATGGTCTCACCACCAGGTTACAGCATATAAATCACTGCATTTATGAGATTACCACTTCAACTTGCGGTCATTCCAAATTTCAGCCCTGGACTGCCATGCAAAGGCACAACTGGCCACTGGCCATCCACGAAGGGAAAGAGGCAAGAAGTCCTCACAGAAAAAAAAATACAGGTTCATGAGACCTTATCAGAGTAAGGCTCAGCTGGCTCTCATATTAAAACTGCCAGTTCTGCAATTTTCAAGCTTCATTTTGGGTCTCAAATAAACCCTGAACTGTACAATTCAGTTAGGAGGTAGCATTCACTTTGGGCACACCAGGGCATCTCAAGGACTTTTCAATGATCATTCCAACTGCGACTCTCTCGATCCTGTCACGGTTTTTAACTTAAAGGAATGTATTTTGAACTGATTGTGTCTGGAAACATCTGACACAGATTAAGCCATAACACAGCCTGCCAGCTGGCTGGGAAAGATCAAACCGGGCTGCTGCCTCAGTCACTGCTCCCGTGGGAGAAATCATCTTAGCACCTGTTACCTGGGACTCTGGTCACAAAAACGGATGAGTGAAATCACTCAACACGCTTCACATTTCTGAACTTGCATTCTGGCAAGAGGCAGCTAAATCACCCAGCGGGAAAGATGGTGAGCCACCACTCAGACCTGGGCAGGGCCCCACGGAAGCCAGGAGACACTGAAAGGGAACAGGCTCTGGGATGAAGGCAGCCATCCTGCTGTGTACAACGGTACCACAGAGGCCTCTGAGGAGCTGTGGTGTGACGACAGCAGGCTCTGGAATCATCAGCTCATCCATTATTATGGCCATTAGGCTGAAGACACCTGGCTGAGAGGCAGCTGGGGAAAGGAGGCAAACACAAAAGTAGGGGAAAAACTTCCTGGAGATTATCATTAGTGCATGGAGGAACCAATATTGTACAGTGTTTTGTCGTGGGTCTGAGGGGCAGAACAGCTGCTTAGCTAATAGCATTATACAGGATCACGACAGAAAAGAGCATTAGCAATATTATGGAGTAGGAACGAAAAGAATTATGGGCTGCACATTTTTTCCCAAAGACTAATATAATGAAGAAGGCTCTGCTGAAGCCACCAAGGCACCCTTCAAATCACATACATTATAAATCAGCAAAGCCCTGAGGCATCATGTTTATATAGACACTTAAATTTAAAACAAAAATACTCAGTCTTCATTTCTGAGTAGAGATTCAATTACTTTGAGCTTTAGAGTCTGAATAATATGAAGCATAAAACTAAGTTTTGTCCCCAAGGTATCTCTCACTTGTGGACCATTTAAATCACCTAGTTGCATGAAGCAGACAAAACAAATTAAGCCAAAAAAGCAGGAAAATTAGTCTTTTATCTGTGAAATCCAATACAAATTGTGAAATAGAAAAACACGCAAAAAGCACTTGGGCTATGAAGTATCATGAAACCATCATCAGCTGCACTTCTTCCTTTTCCCTAATTCTATAAAGCTCTCCACAGAAAGGCAGGAAATATTTTATTACTGCAACTATTTGACAAGCTGGTCTTAATACCTTCTCACTGTCTAGGTGAATCAGTGCCAGACTAGAGCATAATGAAATTTCAAATGTAATGCAATAGAGGTTATTACAATGACAGCTGGAAGGTTCATTGAGACTGTTCTGTAACAGCAAGTTCCTTATTTTTTTTCCTTCTTTTCCTTTTTTTAATCAAATCAGAGATTGGCCACTAAAGCCTTGATTCTACAGCTGAGAAGGGGAGCACAGAGGGCTCCTACTGCCTCGGATTAGCTCAGCTGAGTTCAGCACAGTCCAGCACAGGAAAGTGCACTAACAGCTAAAGGAAGGAAGCCAAAGAATATGAACTTTCCTAAAAAGTCTAGGTTTGCAGATCTGGGGTTTCCTCCAGTCTCTGTCATATGCTGCTGTATCAGCATGGTGCAAATCCAATCGCTTCTTCACCCAGCCCTTTTACAGCCAAGGTTAAGCTACTGCAGTGTCACCTAAGGCAGTTCTGCTGCTCCTATAGGAGTGACTCTTGCAAGGGTTTATTGGAGCGAGAGGAACATTGTAGGATCTGAAGCAGGAAATCAGCACAAGACTTTGCTTTCACGCGTAAGTCAAGGGTTTTCCAACCACCCTTCTGCACTTTACAGGTACAACACAACGATTGGAAAGGATCTTTCTTAGAAGTCTCTGTGCAACGCTCTCCAGCTGTAAAGGGTTCTGCTAACAGTCCTCTGAGTCACTTTGTGAATGTCACCTACACAGCTTCAGAGGTGCAAAGCAGCCTTATCTGGACCAAAAGCACAGCCTTCAGGTCTCCAGAGATAAAAGGCTGGAGCATTAACCACTCTGTCTTGCCAGCCACAATAAAGAGTCATTTAATTTAGCCACACTCATTTAAAATAGAGATTGATAAAGAGCAGGACCAGATTATTTAATAACAAAAATGAAACTATTCCTCTGGGTTGGATGACACTCCAACATTCTTGCAAGAGAGAGAAATGGTAAAATGCTTAATAGAATTTACAGCATTTCATTCAGATAAAAGAGGATGCTCAATTTATGGGTGATGTTTGGCTCAGGGCGGCAGTAAAAGTCAGGTCAATAAGTGATTCTTTTTCCTGACTTGGAAAAAATATTCTGACTAAACAAAGAATCACCATAAACCACAAAGAGGCAGAGAAATGAGTCTCCTGATAGAAAGGTCCCCGCTGAAAAAAATAGCAAAAGGTGGCTTTATTTTAGATAGCTGGAAAATGTCAAAGCAAAGCACATCACTTATGTGGTGTCTGGAACTAAAATATTGCCCTAGAAAATATGAACCCTTTAGATGGAAATAAATCACAAAGTTATTCCCTGGCAAAAATAGAAGTGGTCATTTTAATTAAAAACATTTAACAAGGTCATCTGTGAGCATGCAAGTCTAATTTGGTTAAGTGGAACGCTTCAAATTTAAGAAACGCCTGGAAAAAGGAATTCTTAGCAGAAAAAGTAAAGGAGCTTTAAGGCAGTGTTGAGAGCTTGTTGCAGAGTAGTCATGGAGATCTGTCTGTGTAATGGGGAGAAAAGAGGTGTGGAGGATTTGAATGCAGAACTCAGCACTGGAACATACTCATCTTTTCTGCTTCTTAAACACATCCTAACAAGGCACTGAAAAAGTCTGAGTGAACTGTAGTTAATTCTTCAGTTAATATGGAAGGCAAACTTTTGCAAACTTAAATGGCAGCACAGAGAGTCCCAAGTCCTTTAGATTCCATTAAATGCTTTGCTCTTTATCCTGCCAGCAGCAGAATTACATTGAGGCCCCACACTATAGTAGGAACTGAACAAACTCAGAGTGAGAAATAGTCCTCTGGCCTGGAGAGGTCTATTGGTCCAAAATAGAGCCAGAGAGGAAAAAGCTGAGTGAAAGATAGGATTTGACCCTATTTTATAACTGAAAACCAGAGAGAGCACAGCCAGATTAAATGAGTTGCCCAGGATCATGTGTACACTGTGGTTTATTCAGAAATGAAATCCCACTCTCCTCAGTTTCATGTCAGTGCTTTAACCTTAGACTATAATTTCACTGTTAAAAAATACAAATTAATCAAGCCCTGCTGTATCTCAGCAGTGAGTTAAACATCCTGTTCATGTGACAGGCCAACTGAGAGAAAGGAGAATTAAAGGTAATGAAATCTGTCAGAGGCTCATTTGTTTTGAAAGGCAGGTCACTGATTTAGGTGCTTAACTCGGGAACCTGCTCAGAAACTCTTAATCCCAGAACTCACTCTCAGTGCACTCTTTAATACTTCAGAGTTTTGCACTGCTGCTGTACAACCTCACTGTATTTTTTTTAATTACACCATCTCTCTCTGCAGCCATTCCCCAGGTTCTTCAGGTGGAATCACTTGGAAGTTATTTAGTAAATACTCAATGCCAAGCAGTAATCTATTCCCTTTGAGCTGGAAGCAGAATAGCCAAATAAGAACACGACTCAAGGCTCCTCTGAATTAAGAGAAAGAACAAGGAGATGGAGGAAAACCACAAAGAGAAATTTTCTGGTTCAACAGTACTAAACACAAACTTATTTACGAAACAGGTTGTTTGCAAAGATTTCATGCCAAGAGCTGGCAGGCAGCTGCCATGGATTAGAGTCAAGCTGCAAGTGCAGCTATAATGAAGATGGGGAATGGTCCAAACAAGCATTTAGCTAGTTACTGCTTTCCCTTCTGCATGGAACACGTATTTAATCATCCTGAAACACATGTGAGTGGGGACAAGCCCAAACTCGTGTTTTTCCTCCCTCAGGTCATCCCTACACCAGACACCACATCCTTTGAATTAATGCATCTATCATAAACATTCCTGCACAGCAAAAAAATATCAGTTAAGTTTTTGTGCTTGGATTTTAAGCTCCACAGAGTGAACAATGAGAACAGCAAGACTGAACGTAGTGAGGTGGAGAGACTATTGCCTGGCAGTAATCACAGTGTGAAAGAAGGCTCTCTGGGAACCACCCTGAGGCTTCCTTGCATCAGCCTTGTAATTCCATACACATGGCCCAAGTCCCACAGTTCTCAAGAAACTGATTTTGCTGATTTGTGACCATAGACTTGGGTGAGAATGTTCAGTAGGCAAAGAAGATTTACTGTATGTTTCTTGCTGAGGTATTTTTAATTTTAAGAAATAAAAGGAGGATATGGTTGGATTACAGTCGGCCACCATGCATGTCATTCTCTATATGTTTTGCCTCAAGCTATTTTCTAGTGGACATCAAAGCACATTGAATAGTCTCTTGATGTCAGTAGGGTAAACTGTGGTAGAAATTGGATACTAACAGCAGAACCGGGGCACTAAATACCAAATGCCATCTGAGGTAAAGACAATGTAATTTTTGCCAGTTACACGTGAGACATAAGGAGCTTCATGAAAAATCTGAATTCACACAGGTTTGTCTTAGGCTGACGTTGTGTGTGCAATGCCATTAAATACAATGCCCAAAGTAACACATTGGAATACAGGCAGTCATCAGTTCACAGGTACTGCAAGTACCTCTCTTCCTGAATTGTCGTAAGTCAAAAAAGTGTTAACTCTGGTTTAATCTAGAGCTCAGACACGACACAGTGAAGTTGTTGCTTGCAGGTGTGTTTTCTGAAGAGAAACAGCTTCAAATATAATGATTCCAGTTACTCCTTATCCCCTTGCATCCACAAACTAAGTCTGAGTCTACCAAAAATGTGAAGATGCCCCACATGGCCTAAATTTGAACGTGAAGCAAGTGTGATATTTATACTCAATACAGCCATCAGCACTGAAAACTTTCCAACTCACTGATTACATTTTGTAGCTCTGGGAACAGGAAAGGGACAAACAACACCAGGCAGCTTGGCCAGAGAAAAATTACCAGTGATAAAAGACGGCAGGTGATCACTCTAATGGTCCGAGCTGTCTCAGCCACCCCTTCTAACCACAGGTAGGTTTTTAAGGAGGAAAGGAAGCTGTAACACCAAGTCCTTGAAAGGTCAAGATGAGCCAGTGGAAGGTATTTTGTGAAACAATCAGAAAGAAAGGGAAATAAAAATACCCAGTTTGAGAGGAAGTGTGAGACATTTTCACTTGAGCACCCACTTTTTCATTTAACACCACTAGAGTTTAGACATGTAAAAAACACTAATTTCTAAGAGTTGTCCACAGCTTGAGTGCCCCATGTTAACCACAGCAGTTTCTTGCACAGTCAGTGGCAGTGACATTGCTCCACAGTCACCCAGAAGTGTCAACTGCAGCTTTTTACCACACACACACTGAGCACTTTCCAAACTGGATCCAAATGGGTCAGATCTGAGCTCGGTAAGGGACAGTTCTCAAAAGTGGAAAAGAAAGAACTCCTCTACACACTTGACACTTTAATAACCTCAGGGTCAAGCAATCCATCTCATCTGGATTCAAAGACACTGGTTTAGAATGAAGCTTTGTGCAGTCCTCATATTCTATTTATAAAGAAAGGAGCTTGTGAAGTTAGCTTTGTCTGATATAGGTTAAGAGCTGCATATAAAACCAAAACTCTCCATTTCTTACTTCCCTTTTCTGGTGGACGGCTATCAGAGCATTTCACTTCAATGCATAAAATGTGTTTCATTTTAATGTATTTCAGTACAGATTCAGGAATTAATAATTAAGCATAAAAGTTAAACACCACAACTGAAATACAGATTCAAAATTAGTTTAAACGAGTATTTCAATTAAAACCATTTTATTTGAATAATCATTCTGATATTGGCCTAATAAGAAGTGGTAGAACTAATCTGACACTTTTCTTTCTCATTTTCAAACCTCAGGGAATATTGATATTTCAGCTTGTCATTTCAGATTGGAATATTGTTCTGAAAGAACAACATTTCCAATAAAAGAGAAGTTCTTACTCCTCAACAGATGGGCATCACTTTTCCTTGAGTAAGGAACATACACCCAATTATTGTGTTGTCCTGACCGTTTCTGACATCAGAGGCACAGTATTACAGAGGCATCCTCAGGGCCTCACCCTGCCACAGAGGGAGCCCTGAGCTAACTCAATCAGTAGAGCCTTGTGAAAAAGGACTCATTAAATACTGCAAGACCAATATGGGTAGCAGAATTTAGCAAGCTGTTCTTATTAATCCTCAGACATGGAACAGACTAGAAATATCCATAAGGTAAGAGCAGACACTGAGAATAAGGTTCACTTTTATATACTTGTGCCATTCTTGCCTTTGAGATCTCTACTGCAAATACAGGACTCAAGGCGATACAGCTGGTTGGTGTTTCTCTGGCAAGTTGACAGTCTTTAGTGTCACCATTTCCAGAAAGACCTTGACTGGATCTCAATAAATTGTCCCTGTGTATGAAAACGTTTATTACATCAATTTCACAAAGAGGTAATTTCATTAAACAACACACTGAAAGACAAATCCAAAAAGACGAAGCATTTTGTATTTGCTATAACCCACAGAAAACATATATCAATGTTTTTTTCCTGAAGATTATTTATTTAATTCAGTAATTTGATGACTGGATTCTCACTACCACCCATTATGTAGTATATTCCTTTCTGATAAGCTTGCAATAGGCTATTTACAGCCAGAAAAGAACTCTGAGCCCTGAAATTTCAGAAAGCTGTCTTGATCCTTTAATCCAGCTGAATTCTCAATGTTGTAAAGTTCTCTTTAGCAGATGGACTATGGCAAAACTCCCTATGATTTTATTTATTCCTTTCTGCAGGCAAAAGGTCACCCAAGCAAAACTCTCCACTTAGTCCTCATAAGATACAGAGAAGAAAAGGAGACTCTGTGATACCAGGGAGTGCAATAGCCAAATCCCAGAGTAGATTTCCTTATAAAACACATGACCTATCACTATTCTTAACCTATCACTGTCACATACAACAAATAATACCTTAGTTGTTAGTGCTGTCCATTTCACAATGCCACATGTAAAATAAAGCACTGTGCAGGCAGGTATTGACTCTTTAGCATAGAGCAGCCTGACATTTTAGGAGCCAGTTTCTAAAGGGAAGCCAGAAAATCAGCCTCCTGAATGCAACCTGTCTTTGTGATTAAAAACAAGCCTTGGTCCGTATTTGTGCCTGAACTACATCAACTGTAAGGGCTGAGCCTGCATAGAGAACTGTCTACAAGTGCTGCAGATTAATCATCTCAAAAAAACCACAGGTCAAACACTCCTGGTTAAGTAAAGTGGGGCAGCACATCCAATATCCTTCACCCATTTCCTCTGGTCAGTGCCGGATACAAACCAGCAGCAAGAGCTGTAACATTCACATGCCACTTCCTTCCTCCCAGGTTTTACTGTCATCTCCCTGACCACACAAAGAGCCACCACATTATGTACATACATCTATTTAAGTCTATCTTTGGAGATAATCAGCTAGAAGGGAGTTGATCAGTTTGTTCCTCACAAACACCATAATTAGGCTAAGACATATTTCCTGTCTCTGACAGATGAAGTACAAGGCATGTCTGAGAGCAATAGCTACAACATAATCATGGTCACAGTTTACAAAAAGCACCTCAGAGGAAAATGACATTGACAGCTACCAAATGAAAATGATACAGGCCTGATTTGTCTCTCAGCTGGAAACATTTAAGGAGAAGTGAGCAGATTTTTAACTAGAGCCTCCATTTGTGATGAACAGAAAGGAAGAAGTGGGGATGTAACACGAGTTCAAGAAGACAAAAGGCACTCGTGCAAAAAAGTGATACAGCAACAAAAACAAACAAAACTAAGAGAAAGAAACAATCTCTCCCTCTAGATGGTATATCAAGGGTGTGGTAGGCTTGAAATTCCTTTATAGGATTTACAAAAAAACCCAACTCTATCAAGAAAACTTGCCCACTGCAGTCAGTATTTCCATAAAGGAATGGTCTCTTTGTGCATATGGTTTTGGAATGGTGACAGAATTTCTGCATTACTTTGAGATTAAGAAAACAAAGGGGTCAATGTATAAGTTTTGTGGATTAATAGAAACTTGCTAAATAAATTTGTCATTTTGGAAATACTACTACTCAGTGAGTTTTTTCCTCTAGCTTTGCCAAGACAGCACAAGAACACCTGGGAGGCAGAGAAAGCAGACTTCCACTGGGAGCTGGCGAGCCTTGGGCCAGGTACCTGCATCAGCCCCATGGGCACAGCTTGGCCCTGTGCTCAGGGAGAGAGGAGAGCACTGCCCAGCTGTCCCTGCCAAGGCAAGGACATGTCTCGCTCAGGGCAAATGCAGATTACCCTACAGGAAAAAGGGCATACTAATGTGTGTAGAGACAAGAGCTTAAATGGATTATGGACTTCAGGACAACAGCCTCATATTGACTTCTCTGTAACACAAATCCCTGCTTCTCCGCCTTAGAGATTTATCCTCTGGTGTTCACAGGATTGGTCCCTCTTTCAGTGACAACAGACTTACTAAGTCAATACACTGATCTGTTTGAAAAAATTAAGTAGCACAGGCAGGAATAATTTGGAAAGAAAAAAATTCTTCATTTTCCAAACCAACAGCAGCACTCAATCTAACCACGTGAGATGTGAATGACGAAGGGCAAAACCACCCAAAGAAAAGCTGTGCATCCGCAAGATGTCACTCTGCAGAGCACCCACTCATCCTTCTTGTTTAAGAAGCTCAGAGATTATTGGTTATTGATGTATCAAGACCATTTTCATTACATTCAAAAATCAAAAGAAAATTGGTCCTAAAACACCAAGCCTTTCAGACTGCAGGCTGCCATTCTCACCCTCTGGCTTCCAAAGACATTTCCAGCTAAATAATAAATTATTGGTATTTCAGTATAAAGCCAAGCCACAACATGTAAGTGCTACAAGCAGTGAGCTGAAAGCCTTTTCCCTGCTTCTGAAGGATTAGAAAATGTTGCTGCATGCCATTTCAAGCCATTTCCCAGGAAACAGGTTGTGATGTTGTCCATCAGATCCATTCTCTTCCACATATTTTTTCCTTTCATACAACTGCTAAACCTCCTAGTGTGCTTTTTGACAGTACTATTTGATTGGGTTTTTTTTAACAGAGATCTCATTTACCATCCATAGTATTACACCCTCTTTTTAGGTGGGTAGACTTGTAAAACTTTCATAGGCATCAGAGCACATGGTCGTAGCTTTCCTGGAAAGCAAAAAAAATTAGCTAAGCCCCAGGGACTTTCAAGGAAATAAGGTGTTAAGGAATCAAAATCTAGATTCACAGAAGTATTTAAGTATGTGCTAGAATTATGAAAAGCACCACATCTCCTATTTGAAGTTTAGTGATTGCTTGGCCACTCCTTGTTAATCATGCAGTGGAAATCCTTGAAACAATTCCCTCTCCACAGGTCCAGGAGTGGGAACTGCCCTGGTACCACACACAATGATGCTGATGTAGAGTGTCCAGCCAGGCACAATTGGGAGAACTGTCCCTACTCACCTTGAGGAGCAATCTCTGGCGGATACAGTCTGATTTCAACTTTACACCAGCAGTGGGGACCATCCCTGGAAACTAAACGGCCCACCTTCATTTCTCGGGGTGACTAAGGGCTGGACAACAAATTTGAATTGTGAGACACTGACCAGTACTAAATAAGTCTGTAAAAGAGGTACTTGCAATAACAAAAATGACACAAAACCACAAGTAGTCTCCATCTGGGAAGGCAGAGAGTTCAGCAATCTGACAGAAAAAATACAGATGTTGCTTCCTCCTCTCGGTAGGAAAATAATCTTTTTAAATATGCCTCAGAATTGCTGCTTTAAAATCCTCAAATAACCATAGTTAAAATGTTCCTCTTTAAAGATCTGACATTGAGCAAGGCAAAATTGCTCTTGCTCAGGTTAGGAGAAAAGAAAAAAAAAAAAAAAGAGAAAAGAAAATAAAAGAAAAATATGAGAGAGATAAATTACCAAAAGAGGGAGTTATCTTCTCAGATGAGATACAAATCTATCCAAAAGCCCATTTATACTGGAGTAGATGTGGAGTGAGAAAGGTAAGCACAGCATGAAACAGCCCCAGAGGAAAATCCTCCCCTCCCCTTGCAACCTGCACACAGTACGGATAGAAATACAACTCTGGAAACATTGACATACTTGCTTCTGCCATTAAGAAAAACATATTGACCATTTTTTTAGATAGTCTACAGATATTACGAAAGCTCATAATAGTGGTTACCTTTGTATTAGTCACAAACTTGGTTATATATAAACATTTCACCAAAACCTAGAAGAAAAGCAAACAGCAGAGGCAGGCAGTAACTCACAGCACAGAAAGACAGCAACAGTATGTCAGCAGTGCCAGAGTCCCAAGCACGACCCACCTGACTTACATCTAAGCAATGCACTTGGGCAGTCCTGGACAGGCCTGGGATTTAGGATTTACACAGGTCTAGAAGGAACGTGAGGTACAAGGAAAGCGTAAGGAACTCACCCAAACCATTCATACCCTGCATGGGACTGAACAGCAAATCATAAACCTTCAACTCACAGGAAAAGCAACCAAACTTCCATCTTTGCTATGTTCAGATCACAGAGGCTCATTTACAAAACCAAGTTCAGCCAAGAGTCAGGATCATCCTTCTTGTCCTCTTAAGGCTGGGCCACAAAAGAACAGTTTGGCTCAGAGTCACCTGTGACTGCAGTGCTCTGACAGAGGCCAGTCTGACCAGGTGACCCACCCAAGGGACTGACAATTCTGCTATGCCCATACTCTCCCCAAATCATAATAAGTTGACTTCAGACACAATGGTTTGCACCTTCAGAGCCTGAGAAATTATGCACACATTCTGAATTCTTAGAATTGCAATGTGGAGGCACAATAGACCACGTGTGTTCATATGAGCAAACCCTTGCTTGCAGGGCTTGCCCCCAAAGGAATAAAGGGAGCTGTATGACACAAGAAGACAGGCCTGAGACTGAGATCACGCACAGCCCCAGCAGAGACAGCTTTTAATTTCTCAGTTGTCACAAGGGTGAAAAGAAACATCCCTTTCACACAGACAGGAAGCAGAAGGTTATAAACCGTTCTGTTATACAACTAGAATCAACACACATCAGATGTGTGAAGCAGAGTGGCACTTCTCATAACAATTAGCCCAATGGTGATTGCAAATACTGAGATTGCCAGAAACAGGAACAATAGTGAGTCAGAGCTGCTGCTGCTGTGTATTGGCAGCTGGTACCCCCAGTGCAAAGCATACACTCTCAGACTGAGCTGTGTGTGGCAGTCACTCTGACCTCCTTTATGGCTTTTGCCTGCTCGGAGTTGTGGAGTTGCTGCTTCCACCCAGCTCTGCTGAAAGACAGGAGGGATATCCAGGTACTTGACACCACTTGGATCTCCAACAGTGCAAGTCTGAATCCCAGCAGAGTGAATATAAGAGTGCAAGGACTGTTTATAAGTAGGATGTGACTGCCACAGGACAGACAAAGGAAACACACTAGGAATTAAATCCCACCACTGTTCCCAGTGTCAGCACTAAATACGTGATTCACTGGGGATAAGGCTAACCTTCAGGCCTCTTTTAATCTGTCTCCCAGGTTTCTGCCTGCTAAAGAGGAAAATTCTCTCCTGCTGGGAGATTATATTAGGGAGAAGATACCTTCTAGTCTCCTCCTTTGCTCCTTGAACAGAGAGAAAGGCTGTAGCACACAAGGAAACCCTTGATCTGTTATTTCATTTTATTTTGCATGTTATTCTTGTTGTATAGTTACATTGGAGTTCTCTAAACTGATTAATAGCCCCACACTAAAGGCTGGGGTTTCAGAACAGCCACAAGATACGTATTTGAAAACAACAGTTTCTACAACCTTGTCAAAACATTGTAGCCCATTACCAAATTTCATGAATGTGCTAGATCTGCAGGTTCTTGTGCCTTTCATTCTGCTTTAAACAAAATTCCTCTTCCTCCTCCTACCCTCTCCATGAGGAAGGCTTCTTACTGAAAGGAGTTTTGAATACCAAGATCCACTTTAGTACAGTGGTGAGTGTTCCCACCTGCCATGCGGGAGACCAGGGTTCGATTCCTGTTGGGTAGGCAGTGGTGTGGTTTAAGAGTTGGACTCGATGATCCTTGTGGGTCCCTTCCAACTCACAATAATCAGTGAATCTGTGAATCTCACACAAAGTCACAAATTTGAAACTGCTGGTGAACCCTGAAATGCAGAATGCTAGAAAAGGGATCACCTAGGTAAAGGTGGTGTTACCAAGAGTGATGGTCCATTTGCTACTTGTCATTTTTTCTATCCTTCAGCCTCGACATGAATTTTTTTCTTTCTTTCCTCTCCCACTTCCCCACATTAGCAGAGCCCTGGGGGACTGGCTGAGGCCATCACCATGTCCAGACTGTCAGACCAAGGTCAGCATTTCAAAACCAGACGACCATTTAGTGCAGCCACTGGTTGCAAAGATGTTAGTGTGACTTGCTAGCTGGTACAACATGTTTTACACCCTCTCTACGTATCTGGCACACGAGGGAGTGCTCAGTGCTGGGAATCTGATTTGAGAGAAAAGAACAATGACAACCTTGTGAGAAGATTTTGTTTCTTTGTCTTCTGTTTATGTGCTTTCCACAAAGGGAAGAGTCTTGCATTCTCAGGCAGTACAAGGCTAATGACTGCTACTGTCTTGCATTATTCAACAGGAAGTGCACAATTAGATTCTTATGTTCAATTTGGTGTTCACATTAGCATCAGGTTATCATAAAATATAATTATGTGGAGTTGTAAATATGTGCTCATCTTTTCTTTGCTGAAAACCAAGGGCAACACCAGCATTTCTAAAGGGTCACAGCTCTCTAAGCAAGCACAGCAAAACTTCAGCTTAGGCAAGTTGCCAGGGCATGTTCCCATGTGGGGCGAGCTGAAAAATTACCTATAGCACTTGAAACAAAAGGACTGCAAAAGGCTTCCTTTGAGCATTGAGGAACAGCAGAGTAGCACACAACACACCAACGTTGTAACAATGCAGGGCTTTTCTAGCAAGTGAATGTGAGGACAAGCTGAGGAAGGAACCTTTGCCCTTTACAGACCACCCTGGGCCACAGAGGCATCCAGAGCCTTGTCATCCTGCTCCTCTCAGTAAGCCTTGTCAGCTCACATCACACTTTAGGAACTCAGGTTCTCCCCCTGTGAGGTGGGTGACAGTGACACAGCCCGTGTTTGAAAACACAGAATCTGACAACTGAAGAGGAGAGCGAGGTCTTGGCAGCTCATCACAGGTCTGAGTGTGATGGTTCTGGCCAGCCAGCCCCCTGCCCTCACCCACCCTCCCGCTGCATCTCCTTGCTGCGTGTGCTCCTCCCGGTGATAACGCAGCATCTACCTCCCCCTCGTGGCCCACTGCAAAGAGCAGCCCAGTCACACGAGTTATGGGCAACCTCTTGAGTCTCATTCCCTACCAAGGGCCATCTAATCACACCACCATTGCCAGAAACTATGTAGGCTCCACAAAGAGCAAGAGAGCCGTTTCCTTTGGGTTCACTTCTCTCTCACCTGATGAAGTGCTGTGAAGGGGCAGATCAAGCTGTGTCATGCCATGCTGGTGACTTTAGCATAGCACAGGTCCTCAATGGCCTCCTATAAATCTAATTCATTAAAATAAATTGTCATGGGGGATCTTCATTATAAAGCTCCTATCCCAGAATAAAGAAAGATAACTTCAGATTAAAAGAGTAGAGTTTCAGGAGGCAAGCCTCACAAACAAGAGGAACAGGAAGAAGCTTTAGGAATGCTTCTGTTTGTTTGTGTTCTTGGGCTGGTCTTTCTGAATTAAAAATGAAGGGGTTCTTCCCCCTCCACATCCCAAAGAGCCTTTTAAAAACAGTCCCACAAAGGCAAATGGATAATGTGTACTATTTTGTCAGCTTAGACAACATCTGCACTACTGTAGCAGTATTATCATAAGATTAAGAAAATGTTTTTAAATTTTCTCCATTCCTACCCATAACAAGGGGATCAAGAAATTAAATCAGTCTAAGAACCTCCAAATTAAAGGCTTCAGAAGGGAAAGTTGCAGAATTACATTTCCTCTTTTCAGTGAGATGGTCACTGTTGTGGGTAAAACCTCATCCCGTGCCCAGGAGAACCACATTGCACTTGTCCTTGCTTTCTTTCATTTACAGACACAGATATTCTTGTAATGGGAAGGCAAATATTTGCCCAGAGGTTTGTGATTTTCATGTAGGTGATGTCTCCCAAAAAATAGAGCAGCTTTCTCCAAAAGACACAAAATAAAATCTGAGAGGAACGTATATTATATTGTAAATACTTTCTTTTTCAGTTACACAATAGCTAAAGGCCTCCCAGAAGAGATCTGCATTTCATCTAGTCTGTCAGCCAACTTTTTACATGCGAGAACAAGATTCCATATCCGGGGAAAAAAAACATTTCGGTTTTTAGTTGATAACTTCCTTCTGCCTTTAAGCAAGATGAAAATTAAGCACAGGAGCAACTGCAGCCACACATGATTATTCACACATTTCCTAATGTGAATACAGAGGACCCAACCCATGGTTTATTGAAATCAAAGCAAAGAAGTCCCTGTTCATTTCAGTGGAGTCTTCTACAGAGTGTTCCCATCAATGTGTCACTCTGCATTCTGTGAGCACCTCCTCACGAAAAGCTCCATCTCCTGACAATGCCAGCCTGGCTGCCAAAGCCAGACCTTACTATTGTCTCCACCCAAATAGCAACAGTGGAGACCCAATGAGATGCAGCTCCTGCTTTTCTTTATTTCAAGGATAAAAATACTGTAAGAATGAAGTCTCAAAAAAATGCAGTATAAAATCCTGCCCCTAATGAGTTTTGCCATCAGATTGCACTGGAAAACTGCCAGGATCTCATTTTCACTGCCTGACTCCAAGCTCACTGAAATCACCCGGAGCCGTCCTGCTTATTCCAGTGTGTACAACCTGAAGTCCCTCATAATTTGCTTTGTATTAAATGTAGGGACTTGTTTGAGTTCACCTCTGAATAGCACACAAAAAATTGCAAAGTCCTATTTTTCTAGCAAATTTCTCCAAAGCTGTTTAAAGAACGTTCTTTGATTTTCTTTATGGTTGCAAATTCCAGAAAAGAAGAGAGCCTAAAAACCACTATTTAAAATTAATATTTGATCTTCACTATAGGAAACACTAACAAACAATAACAGTCCTTCAACATCTTCAGAAAAATGAGACCAAGCCTTTTTTTTTTCCTTTTCCTCTTGATCACTGAAGGATATTAAACTGATTTTATTTGTTGAGCCAAATGATGGGAAGGACTTATTATTTAGAGCATTTAAAAAAAATCTCAGGATTTCAATATTTAATATAGCCCAAATATTGGGGTTTGTAACCTACATTATTTTCTTCTTACTAGTACTGCCTTCAGTGTAAGTTTGCTAATCATTTTATGACTAAGACATTGGGCATCTGTAGAGTCTGTAAGCTTAATGCACCAAAGTGCTGATTTCAAAAGTCTTTAAATATACAGCTACAAGCAAACCCTTATGTTAAAGTGTACATTTAAAGAGTTTCCATATATAAGAAAATTATTTTCTTGATTAGCTCTTTATGAGGTGAAGTCTTGCTGCAGATACTAAAGGATGTTCTGAGAAAACTGCAAGTGCCCATTTTTCACCTCCCAGGGTTTGTTTCTGAGTGAAAAGGGAAAAAGGTTGAGACAGTAGTTAGGCAAAAGCCCATTGACCACCTATAATGTTTCCTAGAGAGCCACTAACAAGAAACCCCAGTCATATTTCAGCAGTTAGATGATTAAATATGCAAAGCAGACATTCTCATCAATTCAGTAATGAACGGCAAAATGGATGATAAGAGAGCACAGACACCAGCCTATTTTTCTATTACTCTAGCTTTTCTTTTTAAAACAGATAGGACAGACCAACTGATTAAAATCCCTTTAATTTCCTCTTCTTTTAATGTCAATTAAACTTCTCTAACATGAAGGGAACATAGGGGAAGGCACAAAGCAACAATGCAATACTAATTACCTAGCAAGGGAACAAGATGATAATGATTAACCATGAAATTTTTTATCTAGAATAGAGGGATTTTGAAAGAAGGAGAATTTTGATTGGCCTCTGTGTGGCTTATTGATACTCACTGAAGGAGCCCTTCCCCAGCCACCCTGGGTGCAGAGATGCTGTTGTGGTACTGTTGCACAATTCTAGCTTTTTACAAAACAGAATTCCTATTTTCTGGTTGGTTGTGCATTTGATCTGCATAATCACCCCACAGCTATGCAAAGCTTCATGCTCTGAGCAGCTGACAACAACATTTAATCCAAGGTCAGTGATTTCCTTTAATTATTGCAACTTTTTTTTTTTCCAACCAGCCATACACTCTGCATGGTTCTCTGCTCTCCCTGCTGGAACCAACACATTTCCCCAGCTTACTTAAAACAAAACCTAAATACTCTGTGACAGCCCTGGAAAATACTCCTCAGTAAATGACCCTAATTGTCCAGAAGGTGCATAGAATGGAGGAATATTGCAGCCAAACCTTTTTCCCATGGTTATCCTTCCTGCCTTGTCTACCAGCAGTTCCCATTTACAGGCCTTACAGAGTTGACTGAGGACTGGGGGCCAGGTTGACTGAGTCTGTGGAAGTTACTAAGAGGAAAAGGAACCCTCTAAGGTTTTCCTCTAAAGCAGTCCTGAGCAAGAAAAGCACTGGGGTGATTGCTGTTCTAGAAGCTCTGCTTCTGAAACTGGCACATTATAGAGGTCTCTCTCGAGAGCCGTTCTCCTCCCAGAGCAGCCAGAGCACATGGATAACATCCCATTGTGCCTTCCCCACTGCTGTGCTATTGTACCCACTTTGTCACTGGCAGGGTTCCTGCCTGAGAGGTGGCAGCAGATGGGTCCTAGAGGGAGGTAAATGCACTTTCCAGCTCTCTTACCTCCCATGTGTGTTCCCATTGGGAAACCCAAACACAGCTGGAGATGGGTGCTGGGAGAAGCAACTTCTCCCTTGTGCTCTATGTAGAAATCATGGGGACCCCTGCAGAGGGGGACCATGCTGGGACAGGCAGAAGGAGAGAGTTTTCTCTCCTGGAGTTCATTCAAACCAGGATACACTTATTATTTCCTCAACAGGAAGCCCTTTCAGTTATCATTACAATAATGAATGTCTCCAGGGATACATGGCTTCCTTTATAATAATTCACCCATGAAAAGGCAAGAAAAACACACAGTAGAGAAAGCACTGAGCTCTCCTTTATTTTTGATTCGGTCACAGTGACTAGGAATTCACTTCATGTTTTAGGAGTCATTAGGAGCCTAAAGACTGTAGCAGCTTTTAAAAAATTGGCCACTTAAAACTGAGTTGCAGTGACGTTACTGGTGAGACTGAGTAAAGGTGGCCTGGCATAAGAATAAGCGAGTCCCTTCATAGAATTAACCATGCAGCACACACAGGATAGACCAGAAAGGTGACCCTTGCAATCTGACCTCATGGGGCAGCGCATTCCCTCTGTTCAAGTACCCCCACACTTCTCCAGATGGCAAGGATCCTGGCACTGGGAGCAGGTGGTGTTCCAAGCAATCCACAGGGCAGCAAATGCTTGTTCAGCTAAGGCAGGTAGCTGAGATGGCCTGACACCACCTTCCCACATTCTCTCAAATGCAAAGCCAGAGACAACAGCCATAAACCAGCTCAAAATCTACTTAAATTTTCACTGCTGCTACAGAATCAGGGGTTGACCAGCAAACAAACCTGCTGGGGAAAGCAAGCCAAGTGAGAATCCGTGCCTCCAGATGATGGCTTTTTTAAATGCCTCCATAACCACTTCCCTACTCTGTCCCTGCAATAAACTCTAGATTTCTCAACTTGAGAGGGAAAATCCAGTCCTCGTTCAAAATCCAGTTAACTGAGCCCATCTTCAATATGTAATAAATATTCTCTCACTGCAGCTCTTCTAACCAGATATTACTGCAAAGGCACTTTGAAGTGGGAACCCTGTGAAGAACTAAAGGAGCAGGATATAAAATAACATTACCTTTTGTGAGGCAGCAGTTACATATGCACTTTAAGTTGGCTTAAGCTAAGAAAGGCACCAGAACAGGCAGTCCTGCCTTCCCCTCAGGTTCCAGTTGTTTGTTGCCAGCTCCACTCCCTCATCCATGCTGACAAGTATCTGTGTGGCCAAGTGGGGAAGCAGATCAGGGAACTTATCTGAATGAAAACAATACAGCTCACCAAAGAGGCTGATTCTGGAAGGGGAAGAAGTAGCCAGGGGCATAGGGAGGGTCGAACTGCTGTCTTGGCAGCAGTTTCTGCTTGTGCTGGCTCAAAGTGCATGTGAAACCACTCTACTATCATTGAGACAATTAATGGCATCCTTACAGAAATGTCTGTTCTCAGGCAAAACCCCCTTGTCCTGTTACTCCAGTGAATTGGTGCAACACAGTTAGTTATTCCCTGGGAGTTACTCTCCTTTATGCAGATTCCTAAATGGTGCAAAACTTATGGTGAATTCAGGGCTGGAAAAGGATGCCAGGAGAAAAGGCACTAAATCATAAGGATACTTCTTTAATTTGGTGTAGTAAAAGTCTTGAAGCTGCAAGAGACAGATGAGTTTTGTTCCCATGTGTGTATGTAGGGCTGGGTGCAGTGCATGCAGCTGGGTGGGCAGCAAAGCCTCTCCTGTGTCATTAAAGCAGGAATTAATGTGGTGGTTACAGCCTCTCTGCAAGTTCATGTGCTCTGGTGTCACACAGTCTGTGCAAATGAAAGATCAGCTTCCAACCAAGGCCTGAGCGGAGCTAATGAGGCTTTGACACTGCAATTGGATCCATGCAAACATGTTCTGTCCACGCCCAAAGGTCTGTTGTGCACAAAACCAGTTGGACTTTCACCACAGGCAACCACTACAAGAGCTTGGACTTCATCCAAGGGGCCATCAGGAATCTCCATGGGTATATGTGAGGGAAAGAGTGTTTCTCTCTTAATTGATATATTAAGGTTAGTTTCTCTGTGCAGAGTAGACAGGAGTCAAAATAGCAAGTTTTCCAATCCCAGTAGAGAAGGGAATGCTGAAAACAACCTGCATAGAAGAGAGAGGGCAAGGTTTTTTTGCTGATTTCTCACAATTTTCTGTTATTTAGCAAAACCAGTATTAAGTTTTGTGCCATCGCTATCCATTCCCTTCCAATTTCAAATTGGAAGTCAAGGTTCAGATTTCAGAGAATCTTATTTGGGTGTGAACATGTCAAAAGGAAACAATTTAGAAGATAACTTTATCTGAACTCATGCCTCTTTGAATGTGAATAGCGATTTTGAAAGAGATGAAACCACGGGCCAGAGCTTTCTGGGGCTTTATGCAGCTCAATCAAACACAGAGCACAGTGTTTAAATTCCAGGAGCAATGATATGATGCCTGTGAATAATATAACTGAGTTTCTGTAATGCTACTTCCAACTTGTCTACAGTGTCTCCAGAATTTGAGTGACATGATACAATCAAAGCAGAACATCCCAGTTTGTTTCCAGGCGAGTTATTTTAGAAAACTCAGAACATAATATATTTACCAGCAAAATGGGCATCATGAACAACTTAGACAACTCAACCTCATTTATCTTTCCATTCATTCTAAGGAAAATGTAATTGTTTGCCAATTCTCATTTTCATTATTTAGACTTTACAATAAAAGTAAAAAAAAATTTGATACATATGTAAATACGCTGGACATTTTGCTAGTATATAGTATATTGTTATAATATTCAAATTAATAGTAAATATTATAATAAAGGTAACTTAGTGCCTAGAAAACCTTATGCTTTGGTTTTGGCAGATTTCAAATAGTGATAACAATTCATATTGTTTCTAATTTTCCTACTATCAAAGACCTAACAATAAGTCTAAGGAAAGGGAAACAAAAATATGACCTGAACGCACCCTCCATTTAAAAATGCATAAAACTGCAGAATTAAAGGTACTTTTCTAACTAGCTGACAAAATAAAACCCAGTTTTGCAAGGCACAACACTATATATCAAAAAAACCAGAAACACCCCCGAAAAAAATCCCTAGAAAAATCAGGTCTCTTTCGAGGAGACTGGCTACAGTTTACAGACGGATGCTCAACATTTTATTTCGCCATCATTTCTTAGCTTTAGAGATTAAAGTACCTATTTTGATGATCAAGAGAATGACAAGACTAGCAAAAGCATGAAGATTTTCTCTGACCCAAATCCCTGACAGTAACAATGACAAATGGACCCTCTGGCATGTCTCTGAGCAAGCAGTTTTATTCATGTTCCTCATTTAGAAGTCCCCACATCACCAAAGCCATTCACTGTTACAGGCACTAATTGGCACCTGTCTCTACAGAGAAGATGAAGATTGAAGATGTCCAAGTCTGGACAGTCCTTACCGTCCTTTTGAGCTGATTTTACTGTTTCAGAGCGAGGGCATGTTGGCAGCATCACTAACACCAATACCTGCTGTACCACATTCTGTGATTTAATAGAGGAGAACGCATCTTTTCAGCCTGGCCCTCCTCATGTGTGGAGAGGAGATGCAAGAGAGAATGAGCTTTTTTATATCATGTTACTACAGAAATGTCAGTAACTGAATTTATTTCCCCAAGGCAAGTCTGTTTTGCCTGTGACAGTAATTGTTGACTGATCTCTCCCTTTCCTTATCTTGACCCAAAAGCCATATTTTTTTTCTCCCTTGTTCAGCTGAGGAGGGAAGTGATAGAGCAGCTTTGCTGGGCAACTGGTGTTGAGCTGGGGTCAACCCACCACCCCACGTGAGAAGCTAAACTTTGGAATCCAGTTGGGTATCTAATGAGCTACTGGCTCCCTGGGTGACCAGAACACCAATCAGGGGGTAAAAGAACAGAAAGTCAGTAACCTTAGAGAAAATCAGGACAACTCAGGAGTGAAAAGCCAAAAAAACCCAAAAACATAGACAATTCTAAAATCATCTCTCCCTCACAAAAAACCCCTATTTCCCATAGACACCTTGTAGCAGCCTTAATACAGTTGGAGATTATTGGCACCACAGCAATAACACTCTACCTACAGCTGCTATCCTTCATTCCCAATGACCTAAAGCAGCTTCATTTATTACAGAATTTTCACAGAAATAATAATAGATCCAAGCCTGCTGCAATCAATGGAAATACTTCCAAGAGCACAAGAGGGCTGTGAATCAGGCTCATATATCACAGCAAGCACAGGCCTTTGCTTCATCAGATTCATGAACACAGTTTCTGACTGACTTATAAAACATACCTCTGGAGCAAACTGAAACTCTCCTAAATTAAAAGACAATGAAAACTCAGCCAATAAAAAGAAACTGTTCTGTTCCAGTGTGCCACTTAAAAGGGAAATCACTGCCAAAGGATCTGTGTCTGGCTCTGTACTGGTAACCCCAGGGAGACACTGCCCAGGGCACGGCAGTCACACCCTGACTGATGGCCATGGGCTGTCCAGGAGCCACAGGGAGACTGGGACAGGTGGGACACAACCATGAGATCCCTCCCAGCTCAGCACATGCTCCAAAGGGTGCAGCTCCCTCGCCAACAGCTGCACCCACAACCTCATGGAATCATTTAGGTTGGAAAATACCTCCAAGATGATTGATTCCAACTATTCATCCACCACCATCAGGTTCACCACAAAACCACGTCCCCAGGTGCCACATCCACATGCCTTTTGCACACTTCCAGGGATAGTGATTCGTTCCACCACTTCTGCGGGCAGTCTGTTCCAATTCCTGGCCACACTTCAGGTGAAGAAACTTTTCCTAAGACCATTTTGGACTGTAGAAGGCTTGTGTTAGGGCTTCCCTGAATTGTGCAGACACAGACACTGAGGTAAGAATTCATATGGGTGTAACAGTGGAAGGAATAACCAAACTCTGGAATATGGATTGAACACCTACAGATGTAGAAAGATTTCCCCCAGAATTTATTCTTACAGGATACCACAAATTGGGTTCTTCTATATTCCATTGCAACAAACCAATATTGCTCACTACAGAGCAACCTCCTCCTTTGCTTACAGTTCAAGGAGAAATAAAGAAGCACAACAATCCAACAAAATCAACAGACTTCTTTTGGTACCTTGCAGACACAAACCTGTACTTGGGAATCAGCAATCCTCATTCTTCTGAATTCTACACAGCTATAGTTTTTTTCACTATATCATATAGATATATTCTGTTTGCAACATTAAAACATACTAGTCTTTCAACTCAAGAAACAGAAGAATGAACACAACTCTTGTTTCCAAAGATAGGTTTCCAAAGCCAGCACCCTGGTTGTTGTTTTGGGTGCTACCTTTTGTATTTCATAATTACACAGTAAACAAGCTTCTCCTGGACTTAAATGACTTGTTTTCAGCCTCTCCAACATGTAGAACTAAAGAACTTAATCACTTATTAGTATGCAGGCATGTCCAATGCTTTTAAGAGAAAGACCCCTCTCATAAATGGAATTACAGCAAAATGTTTACTCAAAACAAACACAAGGTATAGTTCAGCTATCGATATCCTTGTACTTAATTAAGGAAAGCAGTCCTCTACAACATGAGTAATAAGCTCAAAACTTCCCAGTGTTTTCCTTCTAGTCAATACAATCAACATAAAATTCTGTGCACAAGAATAACCTTAGATGGGCAAGAACTGGAGCTCCAAAGTTCTGTGTACAACTGTCTTTTCCTACTCATTATTCCAAAACTATTATGGCAGTTTCTGACACACTCTAAACACATGGATATAAAACACAAATGGAATTCTCCCAACAGAGGCAAAGGGTCATGTTCAACATTCGTTCATATCAGTGAAACTCCACCGATTTCGGGTGATTGGAGAAATTTGTTTATATAACAACTTCACACCCAAGATCAAGGCAACAATAAATAGACTGCTTGGGTGTCCTGATTAATGGTAGGTACCATCTGATCTTAATTAGGAGTCAATCTGTTAAATCTATGTATAGAGAGGTTTACCTCCTCTTCCCTGGGTTTGACATATGCACCATATGGTTCATTTTCCAACTGGGAAACCTGCTCTCTAAACCGATAGCAGTTCTCCCAGGTGAAGTACTGTGCTCACAAACCTATGGCATGGCACAGCTAAATTACTTACATGATCAAACATTGAATATGGAGAAAGCTTTCTGTCTATTTTCAGGTATGAAATTCCTATTCTATAAATTTCCCATTATCTTTTTTCAGCAGGCATTTAAATCTACTAACCTGCTCACCAACATTCACAAACTGAGACAGAATAAACTTCTCTGTTTTCTTCCCTTCTAAATAATAAAAACACAGGGACTCAGGATTCAAATAAGTCTTTAAAGTCATTGTATTGCAAAGTTCTCATAGTTGATTGGAGAGAAATAGGCTTATGAAACATTCCTGCCATTTTTCTTGCTGAACACAGGCACCATCTCATTTTAGGAACCCATATTTAGATTCTACCAGCACTGGAGACAGGTTGTTTCCTCTAAAGGACAGGCTGAGACTAATCTCTATCCATTGACTTTACACTACTGAAATCAAATGGCCTATGTTAGACAGAGTTAGATAAAGTTAGTGGCTTAAGTCACTCCTTTCACTGACAAAATAAATTACCCCTGTGTGAACACTTTATGTTTCTTTAATAACTGAACTTCTTGAAAAGAACAAATTACATTTTCAAAGGGATCAAAATTGCTGAAGCAGCTGTCCAGCAATACAGAATGACACCACCAGCTCAAACATGAATCCAGCCTGGCTTTTTGATCAGAGCTGCTCAATGTTTGAAACAATTTCTGAACTTGAAAAATCTTACAAAACACCAAAACTCTCTTACCATCCCCCCAATAAAGTGTGTGTTAGCACATACATGCATATATGTATGAACTCTACAACATATTGCAACATCATTAATTCTACATGTTGGAAAGAAATGGAAATATTGCACCCACCCCTTTACAGACAGTGAAATATTAAACCTTGAGGTGAATTTGTCAAACAGACTAGAATGGGTTAGAACTGGCATTCCTAACTACCTATAGTTATTTAGTATATTTAAGGACCTCCTGCTTCATGTGACAGAGACAAATTCTCAGCACACCCCCCTCCCCTGTCTGGCATGGAAGCAGTGACTGCAGGCAGCATTTGCCAGATGAACCGTGTTATTTTGCATTACTGAGGGGTTTTGTGTTCAAATGATAAACTCTGCTCAGTGACATTTTCTGTCATGGTCTTTTGCACTAAACTCAGCTCTGAAGAAATCAGCTCAGCAGTACCATTTGGAAGAGGTAAGTTGCACAGAGACTGAAGGCAAAAATTACAGCTGAAAATCTTTTATCTGTAAGTACCTGCCTATATCTGCAAAGCTGCAGAACAGTTGACCAAGAGCTGCAAGAACTCCCTCACCAGCTGCCTCAAAAGAGGAGGCATGAGGATGCCTTACCTATAAAACCTAGTGTTATGGAGGTGTGCAAATGTGGGAGTAATGAGACAAAAAACATTTCTGAAATTTTGCCCTTTTTACTAGTCTGTGCTACCTGTAGTGTTATCACATGTATTTCTTCTAACCATCTTCCAGTGATATTCCTTAATTACATTGCACAGTAATGAAATACACTCAGAATCAGTCAGAAATCTGCAAAGCAAATAGACTGTGTACAGCACATGTGGAGAAGGGAATCGGCTCAGCTCACACTATTCAAACACAAAAACATGCAATTCCAAGAGTTCTACGGCTGCCAGGCTGCAGCACAGCAAGGTTTTCAAGTTAAATCATTGCATAATATGATGGTAATGAGTTTCTCAGCAATCATTATGTCTCTGTCAGATGGTAATAAAATGGAGTATTTGTCTCTGTTCTTGGTGCTCAGAGAATATGCAGATATGCCAGTCCTCATTACACCTTGATAGAAACAAAACCCATTAGCCCAGGTGCTGTACGCTTTAATGAGGGAGACATGTAGAAACTAATCCAGGTCAATTATAATGAAATGGTTACACATAGGTGAAACTGATAAAAATCTAAACAGGTCCATATAATGGACGGCTTCATAGATGCTTGGTGTTGATGTACCCATGGCAGGATGTATAATGGAATTTTAACTCAATGAGTCTACACAATCAGGAGGGAAGGAATGATGTTTGCAAGCTAAGGGCTGGTTTTTAAGTGTATAGCAATGTACAATGAAAAATCAATCCTTTTTCTTACAGTCAAAAAGGAGATGCCTACGAGAAAAAGATGGATCTTATTCTGTGGATAAGTTATAATGGAAAGAGTTTACAGCTTTATACACGTAATTGATCCTGAAAGGGCAGAGTTTTAACTGACATCATAATTATCAAGACTGAGGCAGAGCTACCCAGACATCAATGTATTCACTCTTCCCAACTGTACCACAAATTATGTAGTAAGTGGCCGTATTTCCCCATTGTTTCACATATTCCCCATTGTTTCATGTATTTCCCTATTGTTTCAAACTGCCTCACCATGCCAAGCTTGCCCACGGCTTGTCCTTCCCAAGCCAGACTTGGGACAGAGTGGAGGGTGGTTACTGTCAAACACAGAGAGGGCAAGTGTGCTCTCCCCAGACCGGGAGGATGCAGTTTCTAAAGTGACATCAACCCATTCATGACATTCACCGTGCGGTCAGGAAGCCCAAATTTAAACTTTCAAGAAGAGATGCAGCCTGCCCTCAGAGATACCACTGGCATTAGTGTGAGGTCTGCCTGACTGTATTTTCCTAACCCTGGCTTAGCAAGGCCTGCAATCTGCTGAAGACTACAGGGCTGGGAGGGGAAATCCCTGCAGGGTAAGCACTGGTGTGCCTGAAGTTTGCCTCCATGAGCAGGAACTGGAACGTGTTTTGTCTGGAATAGGCCATGTGAAGGGGTGAAATGACACCTGCTTTTTTCCTTTTTTGTGACTTACATCCTGAAAGGAAACACAAGCTCTGCTATGAAACTGCATCAAATTAACTCCAGATGAAATCTCTAACTGGCCCAAATTCCCACTGATTTCAGTGGATGCTTTGAACAGGCACAAAGAATGAGAGTCTAATAGCTCTAAGCTTGAAAACATATTCACATATGGCTGCCCCATTTGTTTGTAACTCACCGAAAGCAATGGAATTGCTTCCATGTTATACATGTGTGCAAGCAATTTTCCAGATCACAGACATAAACCACTAGATAAAAATAGTTGTAGAGCCTCATATCTTTGAAAGCTGTCTGTAGTGCACGATTCATAGAATTACTTTCCTCCAGTTATCCATTTATATATTTCCTTTACCTGCTTTAATCCTTCTTTACCTCTTTTTTACCTAAAGTGAAATTGCTTTAAATTTGTATTTTCATCTCTTTTACTTTATATGCTCCAAAGAGTCAGTGCTAAAAAAAAAAAATTTACTCTTTCCATTTAACCTAGAAACCTGTGCCAGATACCAAGAGACACCAGAATTATTTCTGCCACTTGTAGGGCATCTAAATCCCCCCCCTTTCCTTCTGAGGCATGACTGGAAGTCTAGTAAGAGGCCCTTCATGTTTCTCCAGGCACATTATGTACAATTGCCCTGAAGGATAATGATGGGAGAAAGAATTCCACTCGCGTTTACATATTTTGTAGTAATTATAATATGTAGTAACAATACTCTGTGCCACTGTCTTTCAACGTCCTAATTTTGCCAGAAAAAGACAAAAGCATGATTTTCCCATCTGTTGAACAGGTAGCCAAATTCCTGGCATAATATGAAGATGAAAAATACTATTGTAGAAGAATTCATGTTGTCTGCAGCAGAGAGAGCTGCAGGTGAGAAAAAAGTGAAGCCACATTTGCTGCTCATATACTCTGTCAAATTAACACGAGATAATTCAAGGATGGTCTACTGCCTATTAATATGGGTTTGCAATTTCAAATGAGATCTGGGGCTTTGAATGTCACTGACTGAGACATGTCAGTACATAATACCTGACAGTCTTTGTGGAGCTGGGTCTGTAGAGGCAACCTTAGTGCAGTACTGATAAATCATTTCTAGATTTCAACAGTCAGAAAACAGCCTTACAGATCTACTCAATGCCTTGTTTTGTCCAGTCAACTCATATATAAATTACAAGAGGCTCTTGTCTTTTTCAGTATTATTATTTACTTTAAAAGAGCTTATTTAGAAGTTATCAAGAATCCATACACATTTATTCACCAGTTTAATTGCCTGGAAACTTTTCAGCCTTTCTGGTGTGACATTTCTCACCTTGAAAGGGACATTTGCATTGAGAGTTGAAAACAATTTTAAAACTCAAGGCTGAGAACACCTAGGATTGCTATTACTCATCTTTACCAAGCACTGACAGTTTTAAACCTCCTGAGCACTCAGATAGCTCTGCAATTTCCTGAGGGAGTCAACTGTTGTGAGGCACCATTGTTTTGGTGTGATAGCACTTTCAAATCATTAGTCCACAGAATTCTATACATATCTGTAAACAGGTATGATTTATAGCTTGTAGGATGGAAAATTAGGCTTAAAATATTACATTTAAACAAAAAAATTGTACTAAAAAGCCCCTCTGGATTTCTAAGGAAAATGCCTCATCACTTTACTATTTGTATTGGGAGGGCTCAGGTGAATAAATAACCCGTTGTGGTGGGTACCATGTAAATACAGAAAATGACAGTCCCTTACAAAAAGTTTCAGCTTCACATTTAAAAATATCTATTTGAACCACCACAAGGCATGTATAATGCAAAAATCAAAGTATAATTAATTATATATTAATAGTTCTATCTGAAAATTTTTAAAAACCAACAACCATGAAATCAAAATAATTTCATAAAATTTGAATGAACTAATGGAATACTTTGATGATGGCAGCTCTGTATTTGTCATCAGTTTCTGCTGACATTTTCACCTGGGTTTAGCCTGTGTGGTAGAACTTTTTTCCCCAAGTATTTTAACATGTACCACAAATACAAGGAGTGGGTGGACTCTGGTTTCCCCCAGGCTGTGGCAGAGCTGGGACACCACATCTGAAGCCTGACTGAGCCAAGACTGGAATGTGCAGGACCATGGCCTGAAAGTTCTCCCATGGACATTCACAGACCACTTAGAGAGTGGAGCTCCAGAAAAATGCCGTGTTATCCCACAGCAATAACAAAACTCGTCTGGAAGAATACTCATCACACTGGAGAGATCGATGACAGGAGCCTGAGCCATGGCATATTCCACTAATAGCAGTGCCCTTATCCAAAGATTAGTTTTCCTAAAGGACAGGAGGATAGTATATTTATAAGGCTCAATCTGGCAAACCTCCATCAGTCTTTTTGCTATTTAGCCTACACGAGGCAGCAGAATAAAAAATATTCCCCTCTGCTGCTGTAATCAAAGTGATTGTGTTTCAGATCAAAAACATTTATTTACTGCATGGATTAAAGGATTAAATTGTATAGGAGCACTCTGTCCAACATTCTGTGCTTGTGCTGGAATTCAGCTGCCCTTAATCTCCATATCATTGACACAGTACATTGATAAAATGGTTTTCCCATTATGTCTTGTTTGTTTGTGTGTACACAGAATGAAAGCAACAACAAGAAGATTCCCGGGCCATTTTCTCCAGGGAGGTTCACTCCTTAGCCACCTTCATGAGCACCCCATGTGTGTCCTGCACCCACCAGCTGCACTCACACCACAGAGAAGCTCTGTGAAAGCATTGGGGCCAAATTGCCCTCGTGTTATGCATTACCTGCTCAGCTCTGCCCTCCACCACTTGAATTAGGCTGGGCAGATCCTCTGTTTGACAACCTTACACTGCTTCTGAGTCTGCAGGTGGCTCAGGGATTCCACACTCAGGACAAGCCAGCTGTGCTGTAGTTTACAGACACTGAGATGGTTCAGCCCAGGGAAAAAATCATACGTAAGAAGAATTAGTTAATAATAAAAATTAAATTAACTAGAAAAGAAATTAAGTCTTTATGGCAAGAATCCACTGCATGACTCTGGTTCTTCTTTCATAAACAAGTACAGAATTCACAAAACTGACACCTAAAAAAAAAGCCATGACTGACTTTAGTGTCAGCAAGGTTTATTGTTTCAGGAAAATCCAGGCAGACATCACTGCATCAAGTTATATCTATCACACAGTGAAAGAAAATATATATAAAAAACCCTCCTTTTTTTCTCCTCTAATAAGAGGGACCATCCCCAGATTTCCTTTTCCCAATGAGTCCCCAATTCTCTGCAACTTTTGCTTCAATAATTGCTGTCTTAATAAGCAAATAGGGCAAGCTAATTTGTTATTGCTAAAGTGTAAAGCTAGAGTGTTATTGCCTAATGATCATGAAAGAGGAAAATAAATTAAGTGCCCAGATCACCCTTTTACTATTATTTTTCACATGTTGATATGTTGCTATCGTTTTTTAATATTATGATGCCTTTAAGGTTTATTTTGTATCTTCAGGCTTCTGCTCTTTTGTGATTAAATCCATAAAAGCAAGTGGAATAATAATTATGTAATTTATGTTCATACACTCCCTCCCACTGGCATGCTGCTTCTTGACTGAAATTGTATTTGATTCATGAACAGCTACCTATTAGAGATGGTGGGGACAGATACTGCAAATCCCTAAGAGCAATCACGAAAAAAATTCCAGCTCCACCACTGGTGTCAGGTCCCTTTGCACACTTTTATCACTGATTCATGGTCTGTAATCAGACCTCAACTGACAGCATTTCTCCCTGCTATGTCTGAATAACATTAAAAGCATATTGAGGGGTGAATCATATAACCCTGAGCATGCAGTTCCTACCATCAATTCAGGCAAAGTGTAATTGTTGACCAAATTTGCAAATACATAGAGAAAAAATTTGCAGCTAAGGCAATTAACTTGTGCGTTTGCGTAGTCCACTACTCTAGGAAAAGTGTAATACTTCAAAAGTGCTAAACAAAGATAAATTAAATGGGAAGAATTCTGATAAAGGCCAAAACAGGGAACATTTCTCTGTCTGCGTCCAGCTCCTGGTTGTTGAAATCAACCACAGCTGGAGAGCAGCACTCCATTTACACAGTGAGAACTCTGAGACATGGTCCTGCATCGGGCCTCTCGTGACAAGCACTGTTCAAGCTTTTCTTGGGGAAAACTCGAAAGAGTGGCAAAGCAAACACAGAGAGGAGTGAAGTAACCTGCCCACCATGACGAAGTGAGTCAAGGAGAAACAGAAAACAGATCTCGACGTTTTCCAGCCTGTGCCACGGCCAAAGGACACCAGAGTTTGTGCCACGTCCTCAGACACAGGAACTGTAAGTTACAAGCTGCAGATAATAACAATTCTGCATTTACATTTTGGCCCATGTAAATGATTGTGAGGTTTTTAAGACTGTGATCTGACAAAGTTCCTTTGTTCTTTAGAAAACTCATGGCTATTCTTTGACTGAACAACATTTGAAAACAAGAGAAACACTGAAACTGAAGGCAATCGTTTCCATTGCAAAGGATACATCAGTCCTCTGTCTCCCTGGGATCTGGAATGGGTTATGCCAATAAATTCTGCCTAAATCACCCTTAACAAACCTCCTGAAATTTATGGTTCTCTTATTTTACAAAGATAGGACTAAAAATTGGTGAAAAGCATCTTCTCGGGTGTTGCTTATCATGGGAACTTATAAGTTCCCAGAGCTACACAAACACAGCCTAATCAAGTATCCAGTCTGAGGAATCTCATAGTACACACAACTCCTAAAAATTACATCTGAATGAAAGCTAAACTGGACTTACTAGATAACTCTCCCTGCATGACTGACAGCCTGTTCTGAGCGCTGAACACAATTTGTATCAGTGCTAAACCATCCCACAGCTTCACAGATCACATCTGTCACAAAAAGAATGAAACAGGCATTTTCAGTTGTTACCTCGTTCACAGCTCAGTGAAACAGTCAGAGCAGGGACAAAAAAAGTCATCATTTCACCTCAAATTAACATATATTTTCTGGCAAGGCTATGAAAGACACAAACTGCCTGAGCCTTTCTTTTCCCCAAATCTCCAGTTCAAAACCAGGTCAGTAGATGGTCCCCATCATTCCAGTCCCTCAGTGTCTCTGTTTAATGAGTCTTCAGTTTGAGATCCATTTCCAGAATACAAAACATCACAATGCCTATTTTGACAGGTCTATTAAGATGTTTTGCTGAAAGAATGGAATTGTCAGAACTGTGGAAGACTGGACCAGTCTGCATGATAATTTTTATGCTAGACTGTCCTCAATTCACAGGTTAAGGATTAAATTATTGCCCCACTGCAGTCATTTAAGTATCTAAAGCTACACTGAACAATTAAGAACTTCATCTCTGCAGCAGGGCTTGTTTAAGTTACCCGCTGTCAGATTGGCTCCACTGGAACTGGTTGAGTCTGTCTGAACGACACTTAATTCTGCAGCAGGACTGTGGGAATCTGTGAGTGAAGTTCTGTGCCAGCTGACAGCCCAGAAATAGCCAACTTGAACTGAAAGTGCCACCAAAAGAGAACTTTGATTCTGGGCAACATTCAGATTCAAGTTAAGAGAGTGCTAAAAATGAGCTATTTGCATAGGGAAACAGGTAAATCCTTTATCAATGTACCATTCATACACTTCTCTAAACATTCTTACCTACAGAACAAAACCACTGAAATTACAAACCACAGGAGAAATATGCAGAAACTGCCTTCTGGAAAGTAAAATCCCAACATTTCCACCAACAGTTTACACACCATACTAATATATATATAACTTTCTCTCCAGAAATTTCCAAAGGCTAAAGCAGGAGCAACACATCTCACCCAGGGTGCATCTAGCTCCACATCTGGAAACCAGATACAGCATGCCAGGCAAATTCATCTGACACGCCCCTCTCTTCTGTCCCTGTGCCATCTCCTGTGTCTCTGTGCATGTCCAGACATTTAGTCCCTGCCAGCTGTTACCAAGCATATGTAGCGCAAGGGAGAAGAGGGGAAAGGGGCTATGGGAGATCACAGAGTTTTGGATGCTGTCTCAAAAAGTTTCTCTAAAGTCACTTAATCCCAACAAAATTGAGTTTGGGCCACCCAGGTTGCAGTATCTAAACAAGGCAGCCAAGATTATTTTAATTGAGTGCCACTTTTTTTCACCCCCAGACTACAAAGCCACTGTTTCACAACACTCACACACACTCCCAAGTATCAAAATTATCAAATCCTTTACCCCCCCTTCTCCACTTACTTCAACACTGTATTTTGAATCACTTTCAGAGTTAGACAAGTAACCCTGAAGTCCTGACCCCATGTCCTCTACAGAATCTCACAAATAGTTTCTTCACATGCTCAAGCTGAAAAATAGATAGCTTAGTTTACTGTATGAGACATTTAAAAACCAGCCTTTTAGTACCACATGCAGTTAATCTACAGAATTGTAACATGCCATCTTTCTCTACTTGATAATTGCTATTTTTCTATTACAGAAAGGAATAGGGGCAGCTAATACACAAAGAAACAACATTTCAGTGACACCACCAGACCTCAATTAAAAGTTCTGTGCCACTTAGTATTGCTTCAAGCAATGGTAAAGCAACACTGACCCACTCACTGGTTTATGAATTGCTACTGATGAGAACTCTTGCTGAACAAGCAGAATAGATTCTTTAATGCCAATTTCTTACAAACAGCAGCGAGAAGTGGAGAGGCAGCAATTAATGTGTTAGTATCAAGAGAAAAAGAGACTGCAAAGGTCCATCGTCACTCAGATATCAGACTAAGGAAAGTTTCTTTGGTACAGCTGGTACTGTAACAGTTCACGGGGGCTGCACTGAGTGTAAGCAGCAGCAGCTGACTAAGGGACAATACCAACAGCATCTTAGAGCATGGATAAATATCTTTTTAAAAAAAAAATAAAATCAGGCTGCAGGCAGCAAGTGATGTCTGGTATTAGGATGTGGAGAACATGAATTTTACAAGGCAAAGTTAATATCGCCTCTAAATACAACAGATACCTACAGCATGTTCAGAAACACAAGAATCAGGTGGATTGGAAATGGGCTTTGTTACAACAGCTGATTTCTGGGACAGTTGGAGTTTTCTTCCAAGAAATACAACAGGCATAGATGAAATAGCAAGATAAGTGTTCATACAAAACACCAACAAGATTTGCAGTGCTGAATACAATGAGAAATAAACTGCTACTGCCTGGCCAGTCCAAGAGACAACACTGCCAGAGTAGGGGGCCGGGGAGAGGCACCCACACGAGCTATTGCTTCTCCCTGGCAAGCACAGACACAGCAAACTTGGCCACCTCATTTCTTACAAGCAGCACAATAGGACTAGACAAGGTCAGGACAAGTTTTATCACTCACTCCAGAAAGACTTTCCAAGAGCATATTAACCACATGTAGTGTTCCAGCAGAGTAAGAGGGAAAAGCATTACCAAAGGCAAAAAAAACCCAAATAACAAACAAACAACAGCAAAAACCAAAAAAGCCCCAACAACAACACAAAATCCAAGCAAACAAAGCATTTTGTTACACCAAAACGTCCCTTAACAAACTTCCATGACAATGTCCCCACAGTCTGGCTCTGCAGCACCCAGCCATCAAAGTTACCACAGCTAAAAGCATTTGCCAGGCTGCCCACTGTTGTCAGCAGAACAGTCTGGCCTGCCAGCATTTCACTCAACTTAATTTATTGACAATTAACATAAAACTCAGTTTCCGAGGGGAAACAAACAAGCCAACAATGAAACAAACCTTATGGCAGTCTCTTTCGTCCTCAGCCCGGCCTGCAGCACCCAACTCCTGCTTCCTTGCCTCAAGTTCCATCACTTTTGCCCTGGATTCCACTCAGTCTCTCCCAGCTTGGAGATCAGGGACAGCACCTAATGGAGCTCAGCACCCGCCTCTTCTTTCCCTTCTCCTCCACAGCCCCTCCCTGCCCACAGGGTCACCCAGCAACATCCCTCTGGGCACAGGTGGGATGAGTTGTCAGGTGCTCCCGGAGCAGCTGAGGGTCGCAGCTGTGCCCACAGCAGCTCAGACCCTAGTTACACCTGGTACACGCCCATGTGGTGTTTTCTGGGGTGTAAGTGAAAGAAAGAATATTTCTCAGAGTAAAGCCTTAGTTTATAACAGGGGAGGGAGAAGTTTGAGAGCAGAGAGGGAGTTGTGACATGGCTGACACAGAGATGGCGGCACCTCCTCAGCGCAGCCCTTCAAGCTCTCAGGAAAGGCAGTGCTCATTTAGAGAAAATGAAAAGGCCACAGCCACGAGGTGAAATTCCAAGTTAACAATCTCAGATTTTTTGTTTTTCCTGCTTTTCCGCACCTTGAGCTCTCCTCCAAAAGAGATCCCAGGCAGCACTGCCATCTGACTCCCAGCCTGGAGAAGCTGCACATGGGGACACTGAGACCCCCCCACAGCCAAGGGACAATGATAAATCACATGAGACACCAGTCGTTTCACAGGTGCTCTCCTGAGCCTCTGAAATGTGAAATGCACCACAGAGCTGATTAAAAGCTCCTGTGAGTGTGAATTCTTCTCTCTGAATAGGTTACTACACTACAAAAGAACATTTCATACATCATATTTGAAACAGAACGGAGCCTTAAAAGCAACTTTATTCTACTGCCATTATGAAACAGATCTTTCATTGTCTGCTGCTGAAACGCTTTGAGTCATCTTCTTCCAGCAATAACTAATATCTCACTCGCTCTCTGACAATTCATGGACAGCCCAATTACAGGAGAGGAAAGTGGCACACCAGTTTCAGGAGGTGGACTCAAACACTCAGCTAGTGTTAAATGATTTTGGAGTATAGTTCAATTAAGCAAATAAATTCTGATAATCTGCTTTGAGAGCAGATTAATAACAAAAAGTCAAATTGCAGCAGCATCTAATAAAGACAGAGCCAAACACAATTACAGAAATCAAGAGACAAATACAGTATAATTGAGAAACCTGGGCAATATGAATTCTCTGTGTAGTATCCACAGCTTACTTTTTTGTTTATGGTGTTTTATGCCAAATCTGCTTCTTAGTTACCAGTGTTTCTGTGCCTCGAGTGAGTTTCATAAAGCCCACTTCACACCAACACAGGTACATGTGCCCAAGTCTACCAACACACACATCTCCATGTATTTTATACAACTTCAAACAGTGCTGGCTCAACTGTGGTGTCAAGGATTTACCACCAGATACCCTCATGAAGATCCAACTAAATCTGTTCAGAGCTCTACAGGGGTCAAAAAACAGACACAACAGGAGGAATTTTCAGAATGGCAGAAAGCCCATGCACACGATTTTAGAGACAATTTTAAATTTGATCTCCTAATTCAAAAGCATTTGATCTTACAGAGTAATAACATGGGCTTTTTTCTGTGCAATACCTAATCAGACAGAAGAAACCTTAGAGGGAACACTTAGAGTGCACTGACAATTAGTGTAGTTCACTTTCAAGTGTCTGCTCAGCAAGATGCATTCTGAGCATAGATTTGAACTAACGAGAGAGAGGGAACCCTGATCTGCAATCATAAAGAATTAAATGCAGCAAAGATAGATTTCAAGTGTTCATGAAGGTAATCAGGGATTTCATCTGCTGCACTGTGTCAAACCACCTACCTGCTGATGGGCAGCTCTGATGATACAAGGTATGTCAGAGATTTCCTCCAGGCTCTGAAGAATGTTCATGTGTAACTACAAGCTTTTGGATTTACCTCTTTGGAGCTGGTGGCACAACTCTGGGTTAGGATTGTGTAATCCTTTCCCCAAAATAAGGTAAATCCATAGCACACACTCATGAAAGGGAACCAAGTATTAACACTTGCACACTAACACCCTCAGGAACCTCATTCAAATAATTTTCTTTCCCTATTGGCTCTGCTGCCTCATACCCCAAATTCTCTTTTAGAGGCATATTTGACTAAACAAGAGATGTCACAAATCTAAAAAAACCAAAAATTGTCTCTTTTAATTTACATTCTCATTTTCCCATTGTGATTTCTATCATGGAGAGAGAAGTGGCTGAATTATCTGATGATTCCCTTTCAGGGAATGCTTTCATCTCTCAGAGTCAGACATATCCACGGCGTGCAAACGATTAAGAGATGATACTGCAACTCCTGTGACGCAGCGTGTGCTGTATTTCACAGCTGCAAATGTTACAATCTTCAGTAAAGGGAAGCCAACAATTCCCTTCAAGTCGTGAAAGCACTGAGCTGTGAATGACTGCAGATAGAGCATGTTGTGACACATGCAGGAAGCGCTGTTTTGTAAGAAGAAAGTTCAGATTATTCTTGCCAACATGATTTTGATAAGGAAGCGAGTCTTTGCCAAAAAAAGAGAAAGAGATGTTTGTTTTCCAAATCCTTGTAGAGTCCTTAGGACTCATTTATTTGAGCTTCCACTTGTACATACTGGCACTCAGCAAGTGTCCTATTCACTTCCACACATAAGGAGCACAGGAACCAAGCATGGGAGTGCTGGACTCAGCAGACAACAAAGCACACCCATACTCTTAGTATAGTATTAAAAATATTCCAAATAAAATCAATATCACAGAGAGTTTTACAAAATATTTATTTGGAAAAAAATCACTCTGTACAAATTTAACATTCTCAACACCGAAGTTTTATAAAAATGCTAACACAACAGAAAGACAAGTGAAACATTAAACTGCTTTTTCAATTTACAAAGAAACAGATTTGTTCAAAAGAAGCTACTGTAATTCTAAACAGTAAAGAGAACGTTATGAGATTTTATTTTTTCTCTATTACAGCCAAATACATGTATCGAAGGATGACTTTTTCCATCCTTGTTTTATAAGCTTCCCCCCCCCAAACACTGTCCACAGCTAAACCAAATACTCTAAATGGTTTACACTTTTACTGTACATAGCTTGTGCTCCACAAAAAGTCAGCACAATTTCATCATCATTTTCTCAGTGCCTAACAAAAACTCACCTCTATAACATTTGGTACAAAATTGTCTGTACAAACAACCTTGCTCATGTAAATTCAAAGGAAACATAAAGGAAAAGTATTTATTTGTGCCTTCAATTTGGCAAAATGAAGAGAGAGCGATTAAGTAAAATTTCACAGAGCAAAATTCAGTAACTGGGAACACTGTATTTTTTTTTAAGTACTTACTATTGTATAAAAAAATTACATACTGCAGGTTATTAGGAACAGCAGACCTTAAATCTAACAATGCTAATTTCATAGTCTTCATCATAAAATAAGATTTTTCTGCATATTATTTTCCTCTCTTCATTTTAATCTATTTTTGAAAGCTGCTGTTGCATATTAAAACAACTTCTTAAGGGAGGAAATATCTCCTCATGAAATTAAAAACAGTAAAACTGCTGTACTGCTGTAAACACAACCAGAATGAAAACTGTCAGAAGGCAGTGTGACAGGTAAGCCATGGTCTGGAAAGCTTTTTTCACATTTTCTTAACACGATGTATGGCTCACACCACAGACAACAGCAAAAAAACCAAACCAAAACAAAATAACCCCCCACCCCCAGAAAAAAAAAAAAAGAGCAATATAAAACCCCAACAAAAACAACCAAACATGCCCCCAACACTGAGGGGGAAAACAAACAAATAAAATAACAGAAAAAAAAACCAACTCCTGAAACTTTCAAGTTACAGCCAGGGGTGCCAGGCAGGATCCATCCGACACAGGTTATCCAGGCTGTTTGCAGCTGCCACCAGAGTGTTGACTTTGCTTTCTCCTCCTTCAAACTGAGCGAGGTTGTGAAGTCGAGTCATGATGGCAGTGACAGCTTTCTGAACCAGTGACACCAGCTGCTGGCTGTCCATGTTCTCGGGCTGCCCGGCAGCTGAGAGCGGCGAGGACGTGTCCTCCTGGGTCTTCTTGTGCCACGCAATTATTTCATCCCGCAGCACCGTTTTTAGGATGCCGTCAACCTGTGCGAAGAAGAAAAATCAGGCGATTACACTGAACCCAAAGATCCATCGGGTTCTATCAAGATTGTGTAGAATTGGAACTAGATTTTCGTCAACAGCATTTTGTCACTTTTGGTGCCACAGTGCAATTTCAGTCTTTTCAAGATGAGTGTGGCTGCCAACTGTCTTTATTATTTCCTCTCAAGGTGCTTCTTTTCATAAAAAGCTTTCATTATGAAAACACAACAGATGACTCCTACAGAAACTAATAACATACATTAAGATAATTCATATGCAAATCCAGTCATGTGCATTTTATTTTTAAACAACTCCACTAAATTCATGACTTTTCACATGCACACACAGAAGTGCTGGGCAAAGATTAAGACTGTTTTACAAAGCTGGGGTTTTAACAGTCATTACACTCTCAGGGAATACTGTTTTCTTCCAAACAGGGAAAGAACACTCACTACAACATGCATATGAATCTAATATATATACATATATGTATATATACCCCAGTTTTATCCTTGGGTGTAAACAAACCTGCAACAAATAATTTCCTTTTTTTTCTCATCCTTGAGTTGTTACTGATATTAATCTGTCAACTCCAACAGTCTCAGGCTTCTAAAACAAACTTCAGGTGTCCAGCCTGAGTCAAATTAAATGTTTGCACATAACAAATAAAACATTTCCAAAAGGGCAAACCTGGCCTTTGTGATGACCTCAGGGTCAAACATTAAAACAAACACACAACATTCAGTTTCTACCTCAACCAAAAACCTGCTGTTTAATTTATAAATGGCCAGACAAAAGCTTGCAAATAATCTTGTAAAACATCCACAAACCTTGAAGTTTGGCTGTGCAAAGCAGCGAGCCACTGCAATCATAGACGCAGTCAGTGGGCCAGAGACCCCGATGGTGGTGAGGAATTCGGAAATGTTTGGTGTCAGCCGGAAGGGAACCGGCCGATTGGCATCCAAATCTCCAGTGGCATCGTTAATGTCAAAGCGAAAGTAAGCCACGTTTAGCTTGCCAGTGTCCTGGATGTAAAGAAAGATGCACAAAAGTAATTAAAGGATTCATGAAGCCCAGAGAAGTTGGATTTTTGTTTACTGTTAATACTCAGAGTGCCAATAGTACTTCGGTAGCTTTTCATTTGTTTAACTGACCAGTTTGTGAGGACAAAAGTTACAAAGGCATGTAGAAATCAGGTATGTATTTCTCTCAAAATGCTGTGTCCAAAGCATCTTACTTAATACATGTAATACAGAATTGAAGGAATAGATTCTTCTGTGGGTTGATCTGTAAGGAGTCACTGCACGGAGATCTCTAGGTCAGTGTTCAGAATCAGCAGCTGCTCTTATCTGGATGGATTAAAGAATCTTTGTTGCTATACAGACTATAGCCCTCCATGCATTAAAACAACATTGAGACTTGAATAAATACCACTCTTGCCCTTCTGAGATGGCAAGCTTTTGATATAAAATGATGGGATAACAGGAAAATCACTATTAACAGGAGTCATAGCTTGACAAGATGGCAATGCTGAAAAGAGAATTGTATTTGAAAAGGGATATGGCCCTTTAAGAAGATGAAGGTCTAAATTTTATTTTTCCTAAAACCTGTTTGACACAGAGATATTGTCAAAGCAATATAACTGAAGAAGGTCTAAAAAGAGATATTTATCAGCAATTTACATGAAGAATTCCAATATCTAAGAAGGGTTTTACAGACAATGTTCTACATTTACACAAGTCAGAGTTGATGTCCACGGGGACTGCTGTTTAAATTATCACCTACATAATGTGCAATCACAAATAAATGAAAAGGCTACTGAAATGCACTGTTAATTGTATACATTGAATTTTGACTCATCTCAAAAGAACAGTCCCAATTGCCTTTTGATCAAGGACAAGAGCAAACTGCAGCATACCTGGGCAATCTGCAGCATTTCAGGGTTGAGCCTGTTTAAGTGAAAGATGAATTCTGCAAAGCCAATCAGGGCTAACTGGATAGTGAACATCTTCCGGAAAGTCCAGTAGTCCGTGGCATTGGGGAAGGTGTGCAGGGCCCACTCCTTCAGCATGCTCCGGGGCACCATGTTACTCTGCACCTCCTTCAGGATGTCTCGGAGAACCTACACAGGAACAGTATTCATTGAAAGAGATCATTTTTAATACACTTCCTAACCACAGACAAACAGACCAAAAGCAACTACCAAACTTCTTTTAATTGCTGTATCTCATTTTAGGACTTGAACACTTGTCAATCCTTCAACACTGTTTCCTGATTTGTTTGTAAAAAATTCACAGAGTATTTTATAGCCCGTCCTCTGCATAGTTAGAAAAGATCTATCTGAAAAGATCAGATTTTTAGCAAAGCTGTATAAGCATGGGAAGTGCAAACAGGCACATCAGAAAACTGGAGACTGAAAAGTCCCATAACCTGATTTCAAGTATCTTTTCTTCAAGACTTGCAAGAAAATTAGGAATAAGGTAAAGAGACATTCAATTCACAGAATCACAGAATCACAGAATATTATGAGTTGGAAGGGACCCACAAGGATCATCTAGTCCAACTCACCATCTAACACCCGTACAGAGTCCGAGAGCACATCCCAGAGCGTAACACCACCTAGATCCCTCACAGTCTAGCAGGCCACTCCGAGCCGGAAGGGACCCAGGGTCATCCAGCCCTACACCCCCCAGCTAGACCATGTCACTGAGCTCCTCATCCAGTCTTCTCTTAAACACCTCCAGGGATGGCGACTCCACCACCTCCCTGGGCAGCCCATTCCAATACGCAATTACTCTCTCTGTGAAAAACCGCTTCCTAACGTTAAGATTGAACCTCCCCTGTGACACTGTGCTTCATTACAGGAAACTAACAGAACATACTTCAGCATTTTCTGGTTTCAGTGCCAGCTGGATATGCATTTTGCAGTAATACTAATAAAAAATGCTGTTTCCCATGTTATCAATTAATTATTTTCAAAGCACTACACAAAATGGCAAAAAAGCAATCAACACTCTGTTCTCAGCTGCATTTCCTCAAAACAACTCAGACTAATGCAAACACAGCTTTTTCTTTATTTTCATCTTTTCAAGGTAATCCAAAACACCAAAGAGATATGAGAGTTCTCATGAATACAATTATGCAAAACCAAAATAAACTCAAAACCAAAAAAAACCCAAATCCCAACACCACTTCTGCAAAATGCATGTGTCTCACACGTAATGAGTGGTGAGGAGCTGGGACAGAGGATGTTGAGCTGCTTGAGAGGGTCCAGAGAAGGGCAAC
>WEKX01002996.1:69874-134708 GCA_013390025.1 Pitta sordida
GTGGGTCCCTTCCAAATCAGAAAAACTTGTGACCCTGTGAACCCTTGCTTAAATTCCTTGTACCTGGTGACTGGCCTGAGTGCCCCGTGCCTGGACTGTGGCCAGTCTGTCGTAGTACCGAGAGATGGGGTTGTCGTGCTCGATGCCCTTCTTGGCACAGCGCTGCTTGTAGATCTCCACCAGGGAAAGGGACGAGGGGTTGTCCTCAACCAAACGCATCTGCGGGGAAACCGCCACAACCCGCGGCACTGGGAACGACACAGAGCACCAGTTAAACCCCAACCCAAACACCATTGGGGGAATCAGCTCAAGTGTATTGGGAGAAAAATGTCATTTATGGGCTCAGTTAAATAAGCATTACAGCAGATTTTTTTAAACCTAAACATAAGCACTTATCATTGTTCCTACTTTACCTTTAGAAAGAGGGTAATACTTTGTTCTAGACGCAAACAGGTTCATAATAACTGCTTACATGACACTGGCATTATGTCAATAAAAATGATTCTGAAGAACAAAACTTAGCTCAATAGGGTATTTAAAGTGATTCAGAAAAACCATCCATATAAACAAGGCCTCTTCCACTGCTGGCTCTTCCAGGTATTGGTCCTGTTTGACAGCGACCTCCAGTTACTGCCAAGGCTGTTCTCTCATCATTTCCCTTAGAAGCTGAAATAATTAACCTCAGAAATATAAGGAAAAGTTCTTTAAATGAATTTAAATTGTTTGCTGTAACTTCTTCAATCTTAAGGAAAATGCTTGCTGCAGAAGGGGTGCTAATGAGCTGCTCCTCCTGGTCTGCATCCATTAACCTCTGGCAGCAGAGAAATGAATGTCCTTTAGGTTCTTTCAAACAGTATCAAATCACAAAACAGTGATACAATACAGTTTGAAAACAGTTCTTTGAAGGAAAACATGTTGTTTAACAAATCCTGTTATATGCAGGATTTATTTTCTGTATCAGTGGCCACGTTTATCATATTTTGCAAGGCTTTATCTATTGAATTTCTGTTATTATGGCCTCAGACTGATGCAAAACTATTGTCACATGCAGCCATACTATAGTTAGCATTTAGAGTAACAAATCCTTTGGCTTGTACATTTTGGTAATTTTCAAGTTAGAATTCAAATATGCATTTCTAGCTCTGTAACTCAACACATGAAAAAGGCAAGACTTTTTCAGGGGAAAGAGAAAGGGAAAGAGAAAGAATCAACAGTTAGTGCTCAGTCTTCTTTCACTGTTTCTGTTTTGAAAGGCCTTTTTATTACCTATGTTGGCAAATTATACACAAGAATTCTACTGGAACCCTGTCAACTTTCTTCATTAAGGACAGCGCATTATTACACTTGTTAATTCTGCAATGTTTCATCATTGCCAGGTGGTAATGGGGGCAAAAAATCAACTTTGTACAGGATCATAAATAGAAGTATGCTCAACAGAAGTTCTGCATCCAATGCCCAGATTATTTGACTTGGCAACAACTAACCAGTCAGTAGATATATTCCTGAAAGGGGAATTCTATGGATATATAAAGCTAAAACATTACAAAGATAAGTTCTTATATCAGGGAATTCATAAACTATATATGAAATACAAAGCTCTACAAAAAAAAAGTCTCTTCTGTGCTATGTGGAAGAAATAAAAGAAATTCAACGTTGATGAAATTCAAGGTTGCAACTTGGGAGAAAAAGTTTTGTTGTGCCCCCCTTCAATTGTCCCTGTTTATTGTAGAGTATTTCCATACCCACAGATCCAGTGGCCATGTCCCCGCCTTTCCTGCTCACAACTGAACTTGGTATTGCAAATGATGGATGGATGCTCTTCTAGAAACACCCCAAACCACAGGCAGTCAGCCACACTTCTTCAGATGCTGCTACACCACCAGCCAAGCCCCATTCCCAGACAGGTGTGAATTCACCTTCTGACCACTCACAAACCTCAGAACTGGGATGAGCAGCATTCAAAAACCATAGTGATTATAACCTCTGAGCATGACACGTATTTTTTAAAGTCCCTTTTCAGTACCTGTGAAAAACAAGTGCCTCTTTGTGGTTTCCTTGCGCTTCTCCAGGCAGGGGTTGAGGAGGCGGAGGAGCTGCAGTACCCGCTCCTCCCTGCGCGACTCGGTCAGGCAGGCGTCGTTCATCACCAGGTACGGGTAGATCTTGCCATTGTGCCCGCGGATGTAGAGCCTGCGAGCTGCTGTGTTGTGCTTCTGAACTATCTCCACCCTCGGCATAAACCTGGGCAGCAGGAAGGGATAACAGAGCTCCTGAGGTGTCTCCTCTGATGGTAAATCATCATGTCAAAAACTAAACCCAAAGGTAAAATTAAACAGGTGGTTCAACTGTACTGCAAAGCACATTCTGTTAACCAGCTGACCTGGGGTTTCTGTTTTGTTAAAAAAAGCTCTTCTTGTTGGATTGTTTATTTGCTTTTAAAATTAACACAGTTCTTGGGCAAAATTAATCATTAGATGAGACCATTATCGCTGCTTTGAAGAACAGTACCTCTATTAATTACAACAGCAGCACTAAACTCAATTTACACCAACATACAAGAAAATCAAATATGCTCTTCTTTTAGCAGTACAGTTGTTTAGTGATGCATTATAAAATTATCGAAGGAGGACAAAATTAAAAAAAGGTGTTATATCACAGTAAGCCTATTAATATACACAGATAAAATGTACACATCTACTTTTGCAGACTGGATGGACAGATGAAGACTTTCATCTTCTCCTCTGTTTCCAGAATTACAACTACCAAAGGGGATTTTTAGGTTACCTTGCTATCTTGATGTAGTAATGTGTTGGCTTTGGCATAAGGAATTCTCCAGGTATCTCCACTTCTGCAGTTTGAGCTGAAAAGTTACTTAGAAAGCGGCACTTTTCCTCTATGAGGAAGAACTTCGGAAGCTGTTTAGTTTTTGCCTCCAGAATTTTGATCCATTTCTTTAGTTTAGAGATGAGGTTGTGAAGTTTCATTGACCCAGGCACACTGAAGTCAAAATCTAAAAAAAACCAAACAGAAACAAATCACCCAATTCAACAGTGCAAACTGAACACATACACAGAGCTCCCTTTAAAAGACAGAATGTTGATGGTCAGCTGGATAACAGTTCTATAGGAAACCTTTTAGCAAAGTCCTAACATCATAAATAACTTAAACCTGTCAGAATCTGCTACCTCTTTTCTGCATACAGCTCCAAAACATTCTGTTATTTAGTATGTCATGAACTTCCCCACATTTTCCTGTTTCAGTCATGCAAACAGAAAAAATAGAGTGAAAAATTTAAATACTACTACTGTACTGAAGTGTCTAGATACTGCAACGACAGACTGCATAGAAATAGTAAAAAACCAGTTTATGAGATGAGACCATTTAGTGAAAGAGGAAAAGCAAGTTTATTTTGAAGTCTAACACTGTAATTTTCTGCCTATTTTATTACAAGTCATTTATTTATATATTTTAAATCACTGAAGACTTTTTACTTCTATCCAGGATGAAAGAGCATCAATTGAGGACACAACCCAGAATCTGTGAGGAACTGCAGGACAAGTAATAAAATGGTTATTACTGTTATTCTGCTATTCTGAGATGCAAGAAAATTCTTCTTCTTTCCTGGCTTAGATAACAACTGAAAGTCACCACACAAGGAACAGATAAATCAGCCTAAGCCAAAATGGCAATATTATGCAAACAGCCTGATCTTTCCACTGCAACATCAATAGTATTACAGCATGAAAATACCTCCTTTAGCCCACATGCAGGTCAAAAAATAACATTCTCAAGGTCTATACATGACCTTCAATACATTATGCACATAATTCTGTAATAGAAATCAGTGCAATACCCATCATTTTCTGGGCCACACCAATACCACCTTCCCACCACTGCTCTCACTACGGTTTCAGAACAAAGCAAACACACAAATAAGTAAATGTCTTCACATTCCTCAGAAGGAAATGAATAAACACAGAAATGAAATGAGGTTCAGCACTTCGGTACCCCTACAAAGAGATTAAACACACTTGGATAAGAAGACCAACTGCTCTCTGTAAACCTCATTAGTTATGGCATCCCAAATTGTGAAAGTTAACCAACAGACTTGAATTTTTAAAATGCATTCCCACAGCAGAGTCTAAAAGATGCCATTTGAAGTTCAACATGTCTCAAGTGAAAAAGCAACAGCAAGAAAAACAGAATGTCAATTCAGTATTCTTGAGATTTACAAGTAGGACAGAATCTTCATTATGATTCAAATAGAACAGAAAATTAACATAGTCTCAGAAATGAGTTAAAATCTTATTACAGAACCTTTGTTTCAGTATTTTCCTACGTTGTCAAAAAAACCCAAAAGCCAAACCAGAGTGCTGCTCAGAGAAGAAATTCTGACCATACAAACGTGCTACAGACATCTGTCTGCACGTGTGCCAAGAGGGAACCAAGGGTGTGCACAGAGCAATGACTGCATAGGAAAGTTTTGTACAACCATAATGAAACCACTCAAAACTCTGGTTGCCCAAAGCACTTACTCCAACAAACAAGCTTAGAACACTCATTCTTTTAGACAGAGGAGTTAAAATCATTCTATACATAAACTCTTCTTAGTTCTTTTCAAGTACAGCATTCTAGTATCAAAGCAAAAAGTCAGCTCAGGATTCCTCTCCTTTTGCTAATCTGTTAGTTAAACAAAATATCAGAGAACATATACCCCAACACATTTCATTGTGTATCCACAATATACTGATGTGCTAAGAGCTTTCAGGGAAAGTCCTAAGTCTGCTAGTCTAAAACTGAGCAAAAGATCACCACATACAAAATCCTTTCCATTTCTATAATGAAAATACAGTTTCATATTTATGGATGGGAGAAATTAGCATAACACTGTAATATTCCCTTTTCCTTCTCTGCCTGGTATGGGCAGTGCATCTATTGCAACACCCCTGTAAAACACTCTTATTATAATCCCAAGCCTACCCTCTAGTGAGCAGTGGGAGGAAATCATTCCATCAAAGTGACAAAATTATTGTGTCATTTATCTCCTGAATCTCTCAGGTGCAGGAAAATATCCTCAAACTGCAGCTAGTTTTTTGTGCCAATGTGAATCCACCAAAGTGGTAAAAACATGAATCAATATATATTCCTTACAAAAAAAAGTCATTCAGTTCACCAGAACAGCAGCTCTAGTTTGTTGAATGTCTATTTTAGGAGTTTTGTTGTTCTTTTGTTTCCCAGTGGCAGATGGGAAAAAACCAGAGAGTTCAATTAGTCTTTCTGCTCAGAGAGCCCATCCGAGAAGAAAAATCACTTCAGCTGGAAGAAAGGGAAATACAAGACCAAACATTATATGTGTACAAAGCCTCTCTGCTTTGCAGACATCTTAATCTAGATAAACAGCCTTTTTGTTTCAAAAAAATCCATTTTTTCAGTACTTGGTACAAGAGAACATCCTTCCCAAGCTAACACACACTGGTCTGAAATACCCTACTATTTGCACCATCTTTTCCTATGCAGAATGGGAAGTTTACCCCCAGCTTTAATGGGGATGTTCCCAGAAGCCCATGACAGACCGCAGCACAAACACTTTGCTCTCTCTTCTCAATGCCACTAAAGTTTCTTGCCACTCTCAGCGAAAGGACAAACAGCACAATGTTCCTCCCAGTGAGACAAACATAAAACATCCTGATGGATCTCAACACAATTAGATAAAGCTTAACATGTTTGGATTGAGGGCTGTACAATCATTGCTCATGAAGCAACACCTAAAAATACACTTGAGGCAGCAAAATTAAGAGTATCCAAGCCTCTGCTCCCCCTCCCAAACCCTTCACCTAAAGAACACTAACATGGCATTAAGAAGACAAAGAAAAGTCCTTCAAAGACTCTAGGACTTAAAAAAACAAAACAAAAACGCCAACCCTCCTGCTACACTGGCAGATAATACTTCTGGTCAATGAAAAGTAACAGGCTATCTGCTTTTACAGCAAGCAACAGTCCTTCTGAAGGTTTTAAAGGTTATTCTAGCAATAGACAAAGCCTGATTACACTTAAAAGTTCACAACTCAAGGATGTCCAACTAAAAAGCCAAGATATCCATCATGTAAGATACCACTCAGGACTGAAATAGAAGCTTAAATTCACAGAGCAGGTCAACTTTATGTTGTGCCTTCAGTGCCACTGAAGAAGGTCCAAGCCTTCTCCACAACATAAGTGCTCTCTTGTTTTCCAAGCTACTATTCAAACATTTATATACTATATACTTTCCCAGAACTTCTTTCTAATCTCACAAGAACTTTTGGAAAGGACCAATAAAGATGAAAAATCCCAGTGACAGAAAAGCAGAAATAAGAAACGGGATTTCTGGTTTATCACCCAGCTCCAGACAACCAAGCCCGCATAGACCAGACACCAAGGTCAAATATGGCCAATCTCTTGATCTGGATTTCCAGGGTAACTCCTGTTATCTAAAAACTGGAAGGGAAGTAAGGAAAGAGCTATGAACATGATGTTATGCTCACTTTTGAGGAGGACAAAAATCCTTTAAAAAGCTGAAAACTATTAATACATTTCTTTCCTCTGCCCTCTCCCCACAGTCCAGAGCCACAGTAGGGCTTCAAGAGCTTCCTTCTGATTCCTTCTCCACTCCCAGGGCAGAATTCACTGCACTGGGTGACAAGACTCCCGAGGAAATCATCTCGCTCTTTAGGAGTATAATTCAGAATTTTCCATTCATATTCAGCCTGAGTAGAGCAATGGATGCAGAAAGGAACTGATCCAACCTCTAAACTATCACCTGCCCACAAAAGGGCAATTGTGGCAGCTTTTCTGCTGCTTTCACTGCTGAGAGAGAGCTCTCAAAGGCAGCATTTGCCTATTCTTTGATGTCAAAGGTTTAGCAGAAAAGGAGAGAAGGAACAAAGAACAGATGCTCAAAGAACTACGTATTTGAAGTCCAGGAAAAAAAATTTCAAAGTTAAATTTGTTTTTATAATATGACATTAGGATGGATAAAGATGACCCTTCCCGCTCCAACAGTCCAGGCTGCTGCAGACAAAACATTCAGAATATAAGAAATGGTGAGAGAGTCCCCAGTGGCTCCAAATGGGAACCAAGATGCACGTCTGATATTGATGGAAATGATCAGATGAAAGTATCTACACAACAAAGCTGTCAACATTAATTTGGCAATAATTGAAGAAAAGAGTTTACTCCAAGACAGCTCCTCAGCTTGGATACTTTTGAGATGGAAGACAACCATTGTAATTATCTGTCCATCACCTAAAGGCAACTGGTACCAAGAACTGGAAAAAGAAACGAACATTCTGCTGTGGCAGAAGGACACATTAGTCATGATCTACACATGGTTACTCATAATTTTAGAACAGCCTTTGCTATCTTCAATACAGTAATTACAATCCTATTCATTTATTTATGTACGTTACTGTCATTACAAAATCAATAAAAAACTTGCTTCCATTTTCTGCATAATGAATTAAATTACAAAAATTAGTAAGTATACTGTTTTCCTTTCTTCTGTTTTCCCACATTTAATTTGTAAATTTAAACACTGAATGTATTAGATTAAAATAAAACCAAATCCAGCATTAAGCAATATAATTGTTTGTACCCTGCAGATATTTGTATTTCATTCATACTTGGAGAAAAAAATATGAAGTCTTCCACAAAAAAGTAATTACTTTTATTAAACTGAAGTTTACCAAGAAACACTTTGCATTTGATGACTTTACATGATTTTTATGTCCAAGCCTATATTGTTGTTCTTTGCTTTATATGTTTTTCCATATAAATCTTTATAAATGCTATGATTCAGAGAAAAATACATGAAAACCTTAACTATCATTTATATGCCACTAAGAGATTACACAACGATTCCCTCTATTTTGTGTTTGAACTAAAAACTGTAACTGAAGTGTAATTAAACCTTCTTAAATGTTAAATATTACTTCAGCTATTGCAGACTTGAGTCTGGTTTGTATTTCCTTTTCCTTCACACCTTTGAAACCCCAGATCTCTCTGATGCTCACAGGAAAGGAACTTGGAGATACTATGAGAGGCCAAAAATAAATCCAACAAAACCTGAGCACATCCACACGACTTACAGCAGTGAATAAGTGCCCATGCTACTACTGAAATGTAAAGATATATAAATCATCATTAAAAATCCCAAGTGAGTCCAAATTGGTATTAAATGTAGAGTATTTCAGCTGGAGGGGTCCTAGAGCACACAGATCCCTGGGGCTGCTCTCCAGCCACTCCTGTCCCAGCCCATACCTGTGCCCGGCATTATCAGCCTGCTCCAGGTACAGAATGCAGCATTTGGGGCTGCTCACATTTCATCCTCTTAATCCTTGTCCAATTAGGTTTTCTCCCACTGAAGACATACAAAATGTTTCTGCTTGCCTTTCCCTCCCTATTACATGTCATCCAGTAAAATTGAATCATATGGCTCAGGACTTTCATTATGTGCTCTCATGCAACTGCTGTGCCTCAGAAAGGACATCATGCAACATGCAGAGTGCACAGATATGCAGGTCAGGTCTGCAACGGAGTTACTTCCACAAGATTCCCATCAGTTCCCTTATTTTCACAATATAATCAGTAAAATGCTTGAAAAAACGCTGCAAGCCTACTTGTCCAACACTCTCAAACAGTCGTTTTTGAAGAGGAATTTGTGCAAAACTCCAGATCTTGGCAATCCAAAACACTAACGCCAATCAGTGTCACCTTCTGTCATGTATGAGCTGTGTGGCCTTAACACATTTCACTGAACAAATCAAACCCACTCTTCTGTACAAAAGCTTTTCCTAGAATTTTAAATCAACATCAGACACTCAGATACAAAGCCACTGGTTAAGAGAAAATGAATGAACCAAAAAAGCTCCTTCCCCAAAGTATCTTTTTTATTACATCTGATTAAAGTTATTGATTCAATTTACCAAACGATGTAAATTTGGGTAATGGGATTTTTATCATCTAGTTATTCAAAACACTAAAGTAATCTTAATCATCAGAAGTAGAGTATTTTGAAAGACTTCACATAATATTGTCAGTTTGGAGTTCAGTGGTGCGAATTGCATTAAATTCTGGCATCATTTAAAACACAGATCATTACTGTCCCTCAGACCCAGCTGGCAGTTCTATGCAAAGAGCAAAAAAATATTATAGTGAAGCAATCTAATTTATCTTTAAACACATATGTGATAAAACCACAGTTATAGGTAATAAAAAACACAATAACATACTCATTCTCTATGTTGATGTCTGTTTTTCACTTGAATTACCTTTATTACTCCAGATTGGAACAAACTATTTCAGCTTTGGTGGATGACAGAAAGGTGCTGTTTTCTATATTTTCTCTCAGGAAGGACATTGGAATTAAAAAGCAAAATGCCTTCAAAGCTGAACTGGGGGAGACTAAAATTAACATTAAAAAACCAATTTAAACATTTACCTGTTGTAAATTGCCCTTTTAACTTCTGGAAAACAGGATCTTGAGCCGTTGCCTGTGCTCTCCTAGCTAATGACTCTGAGGCTGCACTAGAGAACATGGTGGACACATTAGAGACATTCTCAAGACCTACTCCAAAGGTGCTGACTAACTTCTTGACAAAATTTAGTGTGTGAGGAGTGATTTTGGCATCTGAAACGGCTCCACTTTTCTCAAAGGCAACCGAGTAACACTTCGCCAGGCCCTGCTGCAGTTGTCTAAGAACCTGAGGAAGAAAAATAGAAGAGGCAAAATAGTCAGGAAGTTGAGACCTTCTCATTTCACACCAAACATTTCTTCCTGCACTGCATTTTATGTAGTAAAATATCTACTTAAAACTCTACTTCTAGATTGCATCAGAGGGTCAATCAGGATGGCAGCACTGATCCTTAGCGCTGCAAACAACCAGAGCAGGGGAAATGCTGCAGCACAAAGCACACCCTGCTCTTTCAAAAGCAGCTAACTTTTAGATTTCATGTTTCGTAGCACATGAAAAAAATGATGTGATATGAGGAAACCTTCTTCAAATAACCACTGCTAGGCAGACAGAATGGAATAGCCCAAAGCTTTGAGAGGTAAATAGTAACAGCAGGGTGCAGGTCCATCTGCCGTTGGTCATAATCACAACCTGTCACAGAGAACCAGATCGAGAGGGAAATTGGGAGTTCCCCTCTTACGCTGGGAAACCTGTGTAAGAATATATATTTTCAGTTGGAATGAGCAACAGCATCAATCCTAGAGGCATTCATCTAATTAATAGTATTGGAAAACCTCTGTATTGCTTCCAGAAATAACCAAGATCCCTAAACTCCAACCAGAACAGTCAGTTCTACAAATAAATCAGTTTACTAATCAAAACAAATAGTTATGTTTTAATGTTTAGAATTAATTGTGGATAAATATTTTGCAGTTACCTTTACCTCACATGATATATACATATGAAGGTGTATTAAAGCCAAATACCTCCTCATGCCAGTTCTCCCTGAACCAGACCATCTGGTCCACAATGCCTTCCAGAGAAGACAGAAGTGTTGGATGCAATTCCCGCTGCATGTGCATAATTCTGCTGCATCTCCACATTGGTGCAGTGGCTCGGATTGGCCCAGGGTCTGAGGCAGAGTGGGACTGATTTCCAACTGAACTTGGCTGCTGTTGCCCAGAATCTGGGAAGAGGAAATTTAAAAAAACATTACCTTTCATGACCTCGATAAATGCCTGTAGAAATAAAATGAATTGTTCCAAGAATTGGCTTCAGATTTACAGTAAGTATTAATCATGTACTACCTAGAGAATGTCAGAAAACTTTATTTTTCCAGAAAGAAAATTGTGGCTTTTTTAGAGAGAAAACTCAGCTCCAAGTGCTGTTTAGTGGTACAGACTTCACAACATTAAAGCAAAAAACCCACACCTCAGAGGAGTGCAGCCTTAGCTTTTAAATCACCAATCTATGCTCTTGAAGTAACAGACATTGTTTCATATAGGATCAAATTATTTCAATTATGGTTGTTTTCTTCCACTCCTTTTTGGGGACATCACATAACTGCAGAATAAATATGCCAATGCCAACAACAGGCAAATTATCAGAGTGGGTGTCTGTTAGCACAAAACATCTCTTGTGTAACAACTCCCTCAGACAGTGATTAAGCAGTTTCCTTTGTCATATGACCCCCACACAACCCAGTGACACAGGAATAGTTTGTGGCAGAACCTACAGGAAAATATTTTCCTGGTTATTCCAGATGTGGATGTGGCAATATCAAGAATTCAGCACAGAAACCTCTGCTGCAGGATATGAACAAGTTACGTATTAGGTTATGTGGGCATGTCCTCCTTCTGCAGAGGAGCAGTCAAAGAAAAATAAAACAGTATTTAATTAGTGCCCTTCAAAATCTGACGTAGAAATTTAGTGAACTAATTCCCAAATGAAAAAAGCAATTAAAGAAACTGTGCACTTAACAACACACATAACTGAAGGGAGAGTTCTTGAAGCAGCTCTCCTGGGATGCCCAGGAAATTATATTTGACAAAACAACAACTAAATTCTGCGGAATCATTTGACAGAAACATGATTTGTTCTTGGGGAAAAAAGGTGTTGTGCAAGTTGCTGAATGTTCTCCCCACTTCCCAAATATTTCTCAAAGCCAACACTGATTTTATTTTGTATAAACTTTGATGTTTATTTTACTTGATAATTCACCATAAGAAGTTAATATGGAGACATTATTTTTACTTTTTTAAAACAAACTGAATGTTGCACAGTTTCTGCTTCCAATGAAAATTACACTAGAACACTGTAGAAAACCATGATGCTCTCCTGTATTTATAAACCAAGAATTTTTTACTTCGCCACAAATTTATAAATATCCAGCCGGTATGTTTTCTAGAGAATCTGTTTTCTCAGTAAAATCAGGTGAAACTCAATATAACTGAGTTACAAAGAGCCCAAACAACTTCAGCATGATCAAACTCACCACTTTTGTAGCGCTCTCGCTGTTCTATCTTCAAGGTCAAATAGAGGGTCCTGATAGGAAAGTAAACAGCCTGGGGATAGACTCTTCCCACCTATTTGGAGATACACACACTTACTTCTCAGTCAGGAAACACTGACTACAGATCACCTCAACATTAATAATTACATACTAATTGTAAATAAGTACAATTTGGTAACAATCAGCTCTTTGTGGTAAATAACAGCTTATGGAAATTAAAGATTCTTTCAGCAACAGAAACCCAAAGGGGATGGAAAGGTAACTCCCAACACACACTGAGGCATTATCTAATCAGGGCTCCCAGATCATATTGCCTAATAAACCTGAAAACAGCAGAATGTCGGAGCAGCAGCTGGGCCAGCTCAAGGATCTTACTCATGTGCATAATGGAAGCAAACTAGACATAATGACAGTGGTTAGTCTTTAAATGAGGCCACAATTCCCAGCAAGCCCCACGAGGCTTGATAAGAAAGCCCATTAGAGAGTAACTTTACTCCACCTAATTGTGGCACTTAATGTAAGGGGATACCAATTGCACCCAAAAATAAAAAGGATTTTATGGCTTCCATTAAAAAATAAAAGAAAGCTAAAGAGATGTTGACATTCAGCATTCCTTTTAAAATTTGTAAATCTCAGTATCTATTAAAGGAAACCATGTGTCTACTACCAGCGATAGAGCACATCTTAAGTCATCATTTGAGGCTTCTCCAGACCCAGTTCTACTAAATAATGGATCTTTTCTCCAACCAAATGGATATGGTAAGTGGTAGAATTTTTGCTAACTGTTCAGTAATAAGATATTTAGGGGGGCTCACTAACCTGACACACATATGCTTCATGCTGGAGTTGAAAAGATACTTGAAGACAATTGTGGAATTTTAAAACACCAACACAAAATATGGTATTTTTTCATTTTATATTCCTTCTATGGTCCTGCAGCTTAATGGCAAGACAACAGGAGTATCTGTGGTATTTATGGGTCTAAGCTCCAACTACAGCACCATTTCTGAGCAAGCACTCCATTCTTCAGATTTTATACAGACCTCAACAAATGAAGAAGTGGCTACAACTTGTTGAAGTCATTTTATTCTGTCAGAAACTTAAACCAACATTTGTCTCTCACCTTGAAAACAAAGACTACAGACAATAAGGAGTTAGTGACTGTTGTGTACCTGACTGATGAGGTTCAGGAGGAGTTTGCCCTCTGAGCCAACCAGGCACGTCAGGAGCTGTGGGATCCAGGCCAGCCACTGGATGGGTGGGACACCGATACAATATTTGTCCACTGCATCTGCCAAGGTGTTGTTATCATCATCAAAACTCAGCAGCCAAAGAACCTAGGGGAGAATTGGCAAGAGGAGATCTCAGTGATTAAATTCAAGACACATCAATCATTACGCACAAAACCACAGAGGTATTTTATTAATATGACCACAGAGTCCTGGTAAGTGTTAAAGTTGTCTCAGACACAAGAATTTACATTGATTATGCCTGCCCAATGTCATTTTTCCCATCAAAATAATATTTAAAGGGTATAAGAAATAAATATAAGTGTAGTCCTTGCTATGAAACAGGACAGAAAGAATCAAATGAACATGACTGCATTCCAGAAATTCTTTGGGGTTTAGGTTTTGGGGTGTGGATAGAAAATAAGGCATGTTTAAGGAACCTAAAAAATTCAGATAAATGAACCTTGATGCAAGAACTTGATTATTTCTTTAAGTGGTTTTAATTATTTTAACTGCCTACCCATAATGATACTTTTCCTAGTTTAATTTAAATGTTAATATATTAAGCACTGACTAAAAATCATTAACTGTTATGCATCGAAACAGGCAGACTAATAAACTTCAGTTACTGAAGCCACTTGCAATCTCAAAAATGTTGTTTGTTTCATGCTCAGAAGAGATTGTCTTCCACAATCTCCTACAATTTTTTTTAATTTTCCTCATGAAATTCAATATCCCCAAACTGAGATACATACTACAAATACTACATACTACAAATAGTACTTTTTTTGGCTAAAATATTGTTGAATTTCAGAGTAAAAATGTACAGAAAAGGCTTATAAAATGCAATACTGGGGTAAAAAATTGTTATTTATCCATAGCAATGACAAACAGACCTCAAACTATGGTACTTTTTCAAGGACTAAAGAATGCCTTTCTGCTGGTATTTCACTGCATTATGTAGTGGAAAGGCTGGATGTGGTTTGTCCTCTTCCTCCTAATAAAATGCCAGGGAAGCCCCAGACTTGTAAAAAAACCCAGCTGAGTTAAGTGCAGCCAAGAGCAGCAGACTTGCCATCTAAATCACCACCTTCCATCAAAAACTCTTTCTCTAATGGCACAGACTTGGGCACTGAACATTCCCCCAGCGCTTCCCAGAGGGATGGAGCTCCGATCCTTTATTTCCAACATCCACATCCCACCTTTGCCAGGTATTTCCTGGACTTGCTCTCGTTCTGGTGGCGACAGGCGTGCAGGTAGCAGGTGATGGCCGACACCCCCAGGTGCAGCTGCCGTTCCTTCACGAAGATGTTCTCCAGGTAATCCCCCCACATGGCCCACGCCTTCACCAGCACGTCGTGCATCTGCACGGCTGCAGAAAAGGCTTTGTTTGCTTCCTCAGACCTGCACAGGGACAAGGAAGAATATGAGTTTTACACTAACAAAACAGTTACTAAATTATGAAGTCAGATTTGCTGACGGGGCAAGCAACTGCTTTCTTAATACTCAGGAATATTGTTGAATTAAGTTCTCTGGTAAAGTCCCTTATGACTGTTTTGTCATCACTCTTCTCAAAGTTCAGCATCTACAGAAGTAAATGCCTCATAATGGAAACAATTACAGAGTTTTTTAGATCTCCAGATAACTCCCTAAAAAACCCCACCCCTTCCAGTGCACAGCAATGGGAACCCAAGAAGTGACACTGGGAGAAAGAAGAGTAAATGATAAATGATAATACAAGAGGAGCAGCAGCAAATGCATTTAAAAATGCTGCTCTGCTGAGCAAAAAAAGGGAGTACAGCAACACTGAGAAGATGTTATATTAGTTATCTTCCAGAGGACTGCATCTTGCTTAACTCCCCTCCCAGTAAAGTCATGAAAAATTTTACAATCAACGTTTTCTGGAAACAGTCAGTTCCTCATCCCCACAGCTGTAAAAGTTTATTGTTTCAACAGGAAAAGTGAAGGAATTTGAAGGGTAATCACACAGTTCTGGGTAAACAAAAGGTTATTTGTTTGATAATTATCAGGATTTTTCTGCCTCTTCAAGTGTTCCCAGTCCAAGAGCTGGCAGAATTCATCCCAATATACACAGAGCCCTGTATGTTTTTTGGTAAGATTAAGAAACTTTAAGTACATCAGAACCACGTTTATCCATTTTATCCTGAAGGAATGAACAGAGACAATTCAGCTGAGCTGCTTTTCTCTCCAAGAATTTTAAAAATTGTAAAAATATGGAGGAAGGACTCTTTCTTCTTTTCACACCTCAAGTAAAACTAAGCCTGTGACCATATAAAAGCCCACTGCACTTTCCATCAAAGTAATTGCATTCTGCCTATTTAAAATTCTCTCTTGTATCCTCAGAAGAAGATATTCATCATTTCCTGACTTAAATTGCTATGTGAGGTTGCAATGTACAGCTTAAAACCTGATGGATTTCATTCCTTAAGTGGCCACAATGTAGTGGTAAAGGAATTATTCCACCCGTAAGTAACGTGTAGCCATATTGCCATTAAATCCAATGCATATTAAAAGCTGCTGAAATCTGAAGGAGCCCTTTTGGCATCACCAAACAAAGTTTGACTGCTGAGATACTCCTTGACTGAAATAAAGAGAAATCTTCCTCAGAATAGTAAAACGCCTGTCAGTGTAAAGCAAAACCATTGTAGAAGCAGTTCTGTGAAAACAAGGCTTGCACCTGGATGTTTAATTGCTGCAGTGCAAGATGTCTCCAACACACACCACATCAGTCTTTTCAATTCAATTATGTAAAATGAGTGTTCCATTTCCACATTGCATCGCACACCAGATTTATCTGAGCACTCTGAACCATCCCACCCCACACTTCCCTGTGCCTGACCAGCTGCAGCCATCAAAGGCACTTAAGTCAATACAAGGAAACAGAAATGAAACAAAGAGGGAGGCCATTTCTGTTTAAGTAGCTGTAAGGCTGTTCACTGAACCTTTTTTCCTTGGTTGTATATGTGTTATTTACATTAAGAAGGTAATTAAAGCAAACTCTTCTTGCCAACTACACAAAGACATCAGCCATCAGTTGTCTGAGTACTCACAGAACAAGGGAATGAAAAAAAGTGCATCATAAACTGCAAAGCTTTGGACAGGCCTCTTCAACCTGCCTCTTCCATCCCATCCCTTCAAATATAAAACCTGGGAAAAAACCAACTGGTGCAATCTTTGCTTTAAGTAGATACTCCTACAATACTTGGAAATACAAGCAATCATTGCATGTCCCAACTGCAAAGGACCTCACCTTTACTTTCCTATTCAGCTGGGAAAAATTTTAGGCTGGTGTAAATATATGGAACAACCTTCCTGCTCAAATACCCTGTTGAAATACTTCAGCTGCATCTTTCTCAGCTGTGTGCTGGTGCCTCTTCCAGCCAGATACTCACTTGTTAATCTGTGCCAAGAACATTCCCTTCAATGCATAAAACTCTGCAGTCATCTCCTTGGTGAAGTACTTCAGATTGGTTGATTCAATAACTTCAAGACCCTGTTAAATAAGACTTAGTGAGGAAAGCCTTCTAAAAGGGAAGGGTTTATTAAGATGTAAGTGCCATAAAACAACAGGCAAAATATTCTCTTGAAATTTAAATAGCCTGACTTCCTACTATTTCATTTTCATTCTTAAAAAATACAGACTGACAATAATTTTAAGTTTCCACTGGCCTATGCAAAAATATACTACAGATAACATTCATCAGGTTATCTTTTCAACATTGCTTATGTTATCATCATTTATATTATATTAAAAGGTTCATTAGCTGACCACATGCCAGCAGGTTTTGCCTAAAATCACATTTTTTCAACACATAATTTCACTTCAGCTTGACAGCATTCACCACTCATGAACCAGACCCTCAGAACTGACTTAGAGCTTCAGTTTGACTGGCTGTAGTGTTGTTTCTTCCTACAAATGACTTAATTTTCCAAGTCCCTTCCATTTATCAATCTTGTAACACTTCACAAAACATCCTTCTACTTTTGGCTCAGCTAATTTTTAATATATGCACAGCATTCAGTTGGAAGAGGACAGTAGCTGCTTTGGACTAACAGCATTACTTAAAACAACCCTCCCTGCAGGGAATAACATGGCCAAGGAAATCCAGGCCCCGTTCTGGGTCCATGGTTTAAATCAATGTATCTGATGGCCTCCGCACTCCACCATCAAGTGCAGAGATAAAGCTGCTGTACCTGCATACACTCATTTTTGCCCATGACTCCAGCCAGCTGAAGGTAACATTTCACTTGCTGCCGGATCTTCTGGAAGCAATCCACGATGGGCACGGTTGGGATGGTGTGGATGCGGCTCAGGATGTCCAAGGCTACGTTCACCAGCCCTTGTTTCCGAGCTATCTTTCCATACTGGATAATGGCTGATGCAGAGGCGTGAACTCCCAACATGGCATTATTGGAACTGGGATCATGCTGAGAACTGTTCTCATAAGCAGTCACAATGGCTGGAAATAGGACATGGAATGTTCATCACTATAAATTAGAGAGAGAGCAGCATCTTGCACAGCAACACATAGGAAATGGATGACTTAAGGCTTCATTCACGCTGAAATGAAAATTGAATAAACCCAAAAACCTGACAAAATCAACATTCCTTACGTTGAAATGAAAAAAAAAAAACTATCCAGAACTTATTTCAAACAATGTGTTGTCTGGAAAGTTCTCTGAGTGCGTGCTGGAGCAGGCAGATTTACCCTGGTAATGATGCTGTCTCCACATGAAAATGCTGCTCCAGTGGGATAAATCATCTGAGACAATGGGTAACCTGTTCCTCCAAGTCTTTACTACAGTCTTCATATCGTGTAAGCTGTTGTTCCTCCCCAGATTACTTGGTTGTAATCCTGCATTTATTTGGGCTGCTTCTTGAAGTTCAATGATTTGCTGTGCTGCCTAGAAAAGATTAAACAATATAAACATAAATTAAGTATAAATTCCCTGCTCATGATCTGACTTCTTGATAGAAACTTAAATGTAAAGAAATAGTATCTGTGTGCTCCTGACATGCTACTTCAACAGGTTCTGAACTTTCAGAAGTTCCTTAGTTTGGAATGGTTTTCCACTGACACCTCCTATCCCCAAATTAAGGAGAGGAACAAACTGAAGATGGCAGTAGTCTCGAACCTACTAAAGGCAGCAGACAGCTTTGCAAACTTCACCCACCTGAAGAAAAGGCCCAAAACTTTAATGGAATTTAATTACCTGTAGTACAATAAAGCCAATGTAGTATTCTCTACACTACCACTTGGCAGATAACAGTTGTATTCACTGTTAATCAACCAAATGAGATAACTATTTGAGGGAAAATAAGGCAGGCTGAACTTCCAGAGTGAAATCTCTTGAAACAAAATAAATTAAAGTAATATTTTCCTACAGTCATCTCAGTATCAGCTCTCACAATAGCTTAACCTTCATCCCACACCCATTCATCACATAAATTTAATTTTCTCATGGGTATTTAATCACATACTATCTGATATTAAAAAAAAAGTAATTACTGCAGTGCAAATTCATGGCTGCATTTGTACCTCTGTCAGTCACTAGCTAATTTATCATTTCTTCATGAGGGATATATACATATTAGATTGTTCTAAAAGCTTGTTTTAATTGATATCTGAAAGCACTTTATTTAGCAATACTAATCCCTCCATGCTGCAGATGCTGCCATTCTTAGGGGAGAAGAAAAAAACTTGAAATACGTGTGAAAACCTTGCAGGAAGGAATTAAATTCATCAAGAAGCCTTCTAGGGGTATTTGTCTGAGCTCACAAATTGTACCTGTTTACTTAACAACTTCCTCTGAATATGGAGGAAACTTCCATATTCGTGCACTTCACTTGATGCATCAACTTATATTTTACATTATAAAAATTCCAAGGCATGAGCTCTACCTACAAGTACAATCATTTCAGTGGAGGTACCTTCTTAGCTAATCTTGGTCAGGTAGGTTTGTAGGACACCTGAACAGGGACAAAGTCAGCCTAAATGACAACTGTGTTGTGCCCAGAACACACACTGCCAAGCTGTCCTGCCCCAGCCCCACTGCCATGCCCTGGCTCCAGCTGCACCACACAAATGAGAGGACAGGAAGTTCATTTTCCAGAAGCTTCTGAAAGCAGCTCAAGGCCAAATCCAGTATTTTAAAGATGCATTTAGGCACCTATTTCCATTTGATTATAGTTGGCAATAACGTCAACTCAAAAATTCTTCTCTTACAGCTGCAAAATGAATTGTTTATGTAGTTAAATCCAAGAGAAAAGAACTGGGTGTTGATATTTTATACATTTCAAAAGGAAACAGAAGTCTACTTTTGTTTAGGTAAAATATGTGTGAAAAGTTGCAAAGGATATGTGCCATGCATTCTTCACCATGTAATACATGTTATTTCATTTCACCACATAATAAATGTTATTTCATTTCATATTTCATTTAATAATTAAACTGCATATTCCATATAACCAGAATTGTACCAGCTGCTTCCCAAAAATGTTTCTGGAGGTCTGAAAAAAACATGGTCTCAAGCTCTTAGAAACCTCTTCCTGACAGGATATGAAACAAATACTTCGAAAAAAATAAAAAAAGTTCATTCTGCAACTTTTAACCATAAAAAAACCATCATGAAAAAAACTATCAGTATTGCATATTAAAATATTTGAGTACAAGTTCTGAAAGCAGTGGAAAGCAACTGGCAGTCAACTCTCACCTGGAGAAGGGGAGTATGAACGTGGGACACAACGTGGGGAAGGCGGCGCCACTCCCGGATGGCCAGGCTGCTCGCCATCTCCACCAGGCGCTCGATGAAGTTGAGCTGCTGCTCCTCGGGGTGGCAGATTGCCAGGTACCCCCTGTACATATTCACTTTCCATGCCATCTCCTTGGGACAGCTCAGCTCCACCTGGTAAGGAAAAGGAACAAAGGCCAGTGGAGATCACTCATATGCAGTTAAATTATTCCTTTAAAGCTTTCTCAAACAGCTTTGGTGTCTGTAAAAATGATCTCATTTCCTAAAAATGCCAGATTCAAGCATCAACATTTATGTCACTAGAGGAGTTTCAGCTCTCTTAAAGTTCCTGGCAAGGGCAGGCCAGCAAACAAATTGCCAATTCAGCACAGGAGCAGCAGTGCCTGGCTCCAAGGCGCTGGTTTGACACTGACAGCTGTAACGCAGCTCCAGGTCAGTGAAACAGCCCTGTCACAGGAGCAGCGAGCTCCCAGCAAACCAATTCACCCTGTACAAAGGCAAAAGATAACACACACTACCTCTGAAATGCTTCAGGGGCTGCAGAACAAGTAATGTCAACTTCTCACTTAAAAGGATCATGTGCCTTCCTGTCGGCACAGGCCGTGTTACACTCCCTATGCCTGATCTGCTCTGGGGCATTGCTTCCTTCAGGAAAATAAACAGCTGCTATTCCTTCAAGTAATCTACAAACAACTTTCACATTTAGGTCAAAGTCATTTTTGAGCACAGATGCAGAGTCATAAAATAATGTAAAAAATAATTTTGAACCGTCTTAAAATGCTGGAACAATGAAATATGGCAACTCAACCCAGCAAAGCACCCGATTTGTCCAGCACCCAAATTTTGTGAGCATTTTACCATGAATTTGCACTGAGCCAATGCTCCCCAGCTGACACTGAAGGACTTTACACTTCTTCGCTTTTTTTTCTTCTGTTTTACATCAAGCTCTTTATGGTTTGATGTGCAACACAGAAATCCTTCTGCATTATCCTGCTGTTGATAAACTGCACTGTAACCATCACAGCTGTTATTTCTGTTATCCTCAGCTGACTTTTACCCCTGAGCCAGCAAAGAGAAACTGCCAGGTAGCAACCTTACACTTACACAGTGAAAATAATCTCTTTCCTTATTACATTATCTACTGGATCATTAAACACAACGGCAATGTGAGCAAATGGAAATGAGTCTTGGGTCCTATCAAAGGCTACTTGCTGTTTTAATAGCTCAGCTTTAATGGGCAGATTATTAAAAATCTTTCACAAGGATTTATGAAAACTGATAGATATTTGCCATCCTTTCTGGTCTCTCTTGTGAATCAACCATGGAACTTGATAAAACACAGCCATGTTAAAGAATATCAATAACACTGGAGGAGTGAGTACAGCAGCACAGAATCAATTATTCTTTCAGATCCTAATATTTATGCCAACATGTCCTGACACTTTTACAAGAACGTGAGTACAGCCACAAGAGCTCCATTTATGGCTTCAGCAGCATCTTCTCCTTATTCGTTTAGTAAATGTCTCATTACTGAAAATACCCCGTTTAATGTAACTGCAGCTAAAGCACAGCAACACTTCCCAGGGTTGTCACTTCCACTCAACTTGCAGCTCTCCAAAAAGCAGAACCTGTCAGACATGATCTATTTCATTCTGTTCGAGCTCAAGGTTTGTAACACACTGTACAATAGTGTTACAATAGGTGGCTCAAATAATATTTCTATAATTAGCCTCTGAAGCTGCAGGCTTAAATAGCACACAAAATATCAAATGTTCCAAGAACAAAAGAAATTAATTAAAATGAAAATAGAACTTATGAGATAATTTTTGTTGCATATGCAGCTTGTTACTTACAGATTTGGCTTCACATGGCTGATAAATGATAAAATCCATCTCTAATTTGAACCATCAGTATTACAAATATAAAAAAATTCCATTTCAGATTTTGCAATGGTTGAAATCCCCTTACATCAAAAGACAACACAACCTTTTTAATCAATTTAATAACTTTTACAGTTTTCAATATTTAGCCTTTAAAGCAAAGCATACCGATTGCATTGACCTATTTTCCCTTCTGACTAAAGAATCACAGAATCACAGAAAATTATGAGTTGGAAGGGACCCACAAGGATCATCTAGTCCAGCTAAGAAAGTGTTATAGTAGATTAAACTTCAGCCCATTTTGAGGAAAGCAGGAGACACACAACTCGGCATATTTATCATGTGACACCAAGCTGTCACAATGAAGCAAGTGGCTGGAATATTTGGGGCAGAGAAACAACCCTCCAAGATACTGGAATTAAACGATGCTCAGCATTTTTCATAATCATGTTCTGTCTTTTGCAAATATTATGAAATTAGACAGTCAACTGTCAATTTGATGTGTAACACTGTTGACTGGTAGGTATTGGTTCAAAACCTAAACAGTTCTGATGAAATATTAAAACCCAATTCATTGAAGATCTAATCGTTCTGGTTTACTCTCTGCAATACGAGAAAGGCTTTGCCCAGAGCTTTGCCAGTAAAATTGTATTTAAAATATACAATTCATCTCATTATTGCAAATTCTGGCATTTACATATATCAGAATAACTCCAGTAAAGTCACACTGTACAGCAGCAGTGCAAGGAAGATCAGCAAGCTCCTTTCCACCTGTGATTCAATGCAGCATTCCCACCTTGTAGCCTTCAGTTCTACATATGGTTTATGTTTCTCTATTAACTAATCACAGATGAACAATTCTACCTACTGTGAAAAGAGGACACATTACTGCCTTAAAATTAAACAAAACCCCCCTCAACAAATCAAAGAAAAAACAAACCCAAACAAAAAACTCCACACTTTCAATCTTCTATAGAATAGTGTCATCACATTCAAGTTTAAAAAAAAAGCCAGACAATCCAGGGGTGATTCCAACACAAGTCTGGCATTTGCCCCAAGGAGCCCAGGAGGCCTGTCTGGCCTGGCATTTTACAGCAGCCTCAAGAACAATAACCACAGATGGGATGGCACTTGGAAGAGCTGGGAAGAAAGTACCCAAGAGAAGATGAGGAGAAACCAAACATGAGCATCCAAGCCCCCACTCACCTGCACCAGAGCCTCCTTCATAGCAATCCAGTTCGAGACCCTCCAGGCACACTTCAGCACCAGGTAAGGATTTATGTGACCCTTTGACTGGCCATATTCTGTTAAAGGTTCCCACTGGTTCAATTCTTTTGAGCAACTACACAAATCAAAAGCAGTGTCAATTTGGTTACAAAAACCCCCATAACTTCAATGAAAGTGACTATAGATGCTGTGTTATCAGAATATTATCTACAGATTTGTTTGTCTTCAAACAGCTTTGCAAGCACTGCAAAAGTTTTATCCAGATGGGAATGTTTTTTTAATTTATTTATTACCAGTTATAATACAGAAATCTGTGAACAGGGAAAAATTGCATTTTGTTCTGTCTCCCAGAACAACCATTTTAAATAGGAAAAACAAGTTTTAGCTTCATTCAGTTTCCACCAATAACAAATTACATTTTTACAGCAATTCAGGCATATCACTTCTGAGACCCTGTTAAGGGAATAAAGTTTTTACTCCCTTATGTTTTCCATGAATGAGCCAAGTCCTGAGATAAGTTTATTCTGGTAATTAATGCCTTAACCCAGCAGCAGAGTATTGTACTTCTCTTGCAGGGTGAAATACTTGTTCTACATTCAGCCTTACCGAATCCAGTGGTCTTCCCAGAGCTGATACTCAGGAAAGATGGAAGGGGAAGCATTGCTCCGTTCATGCTCTTTCTTAGCCTTGTCCATTGCTTTTTCGTAAGTTTCTTGTGCCTAAAGAAAATTCAACCATTCTACTTTTCCATCTGCTATATACACAACTCAGCACTTTTCTTTTTAAAAACAGGTGATAAGAAAAGCTTCGTAATTTTTTTTTTAAGAAGCGAAGTGTGTTACACTCATTCCTGAATACAGTCATTGTTTGGCAGCTTTACAGATGTGATGAAAAATAGATGCATTGTTCTCAAAAATCTCACCTTACCTAGGTTATTACACAGCCTTAAAACACCAGTGTAGACAGCAGAGAAGCTGTGGCACCTTCTATTTCAGAAGACTGAAGTTAATAATTAATATTCAGAGTTTTTTCCTGCTGACCAGAATATTCATCCTGACAGCAGAACTCCCTAGACAATTTCTAATATCAAGACTGTACCTGTTCAAAAAAGCCGTGCTGTTCATAGGCAATGGCTGTTGCTGTCTCTGGGAATTTACAGCGTTTCTGCCACAGCCCAGCCCACATATCCTCTTCTTGTAACAAGGAGTAGAGCTCAGCAAGGGAATCCAGTATTTCCTAGAATGTTAAGAACACATATTTCTCCACAGTCATATTGTCCTTATAAAGTATAGTGGGCAGCAAACCCCATGTTCCACACTGGGGCAAGCTGAGAAAGACATGAAGTAGAGAAGTGTTCACAATAAACTCTTTAAAACTCTTTAAGACAAGCTTCCCCATCAAACCAAGTACTAAGAAAAACACTGCATGACAAAAAATTCCTAAGGCTTGTACATTCATTCTTAGCACAATAGATCAAATAATAGAAAACAAAACTGTTCAATGAGCCAACAACTTGGTCTTTCATGTTAAAAAACCCATCTCTGGAATATTTAGCTTCCACACATGCCTAGGTGGATCACACCTGACAGACTACTGAACACAGCAGCACCTGTTTACAGGGAAATCAATTTTGTTTAGCTAATAATTCTGTAAAGTCATATACCAACAGACTAGATGAGGGAAAATATACTGCCTTTGAGGGAGGGAGGCAGTACTGATTCCTACTCCAGATTTAAAATCAGGGGCAGAAATGGTTACAGCTAGTTCTACAGTGCTGCAAGAATTAGCATCAAAAGCAGATGGATAAGAGGGATCAAGAGAGAAAAACTACGTGAAAGATTTTGAAATGCTGCACCATGTCCAGGGAAAAGCAACAAAGCTGGGAAAGGGTCCGGAGCACAAGTGTGATGAGGAGCAGCTGAGGGAGCTGGGGCTGTGCAATCAGGAGAAAACGAGGTTCAGGGAACCTGAAAGGAAGTTGTACCAAAGTGGGGTAGACCTCCTCTCCCAAGTAACAAGCAATAAGACAAGAGGAAATGGCCTCAAGTTCCACTAGGGGAGGTTCAGATTGAGTATTATGAAAACTGTCTCCACTGAAAAGGCTGTCAAGCATTGGAACAGGCTGCCCAGGGCACTGGCAGTCACCGCCCTCAAAGGTACTTAAAATACATGTAGAATTGGCACTTGGGGACATGCTTCAGAGAAAGACTTAGTGTTAGGTTTTTCTCTTCATATTTCCTAAGTTTATTTCAATTAATGTAACATTACCTGTTGAGGAGGAGTTATGCTTTCCTGCTCATAAAATTCTGTTGTCTGTTTAGGCTTGATCTGTAGACTCAGTCCTTTTTCAAAGGCTTGATGTTCCAGCATCAGTGTAGAACGAAACCAGAGGTTGTGAGTTTTACCCAAGTACTTGAGGACACAAGGTCTGATGGGGATGGGAGGAACACACTGGGACATTGCTTCCACAAAGCAGTTCAGAGCACTGGGCTGGCAGTCTCGCTGCACCTGATGGCTGCCACTGCACAAGAAAGGGCTTATTTCACCTGCAAGAGCCTACAAGAAAAAACATGAGTTACCTGTCCATTCTCGTTCTTCAATAAGAGAATTTAAATTTCAAATTTCTTTAATACAGGGAAAAAATTTTGATAAGTATATTTCACGCTGTAAATCAAAAGGCCTAATTTCTGTCAAAAGATGTATTTGATAGAGGTTCCAGCATTCACTAGTCAAAAAATGGCAAACTGCTCAAGGCAAGTGAACCAAGTCATCACACAAATACATTTTCCTGGAACAGCAGACATTTACAAAGAGGAATCTGTAAGTGGGAGAGAGATTCTCACATGTTGCTGTCTGTCAGACAGGATTTTCCAAAGCCGTGAAAAAAGCTGTATCCAAGTCTTCTCTGCCAAAGGTGTAGAAATATGACACAGCTGAACAAAGGCACTCAGCAATGCTCCAGTCTGGAAACAAAGATCAATATTAATAGGAAAATATAATTAATACTGTGGAAAACCAGTTCAGTTATACAGTTGTTTAATGCAAATGCCTTTTCCAATAAAAATGTTTCCTTTAGCAATAGAGACTTGTAACAATAAATTAATCCTATTTTCATGTTGATCAAGACTCAGCTTCATTACTCTAACTATTAAAAAAGAAGGAAAAAGGAAAGATGTTGATTACATTGATCATAGGAATAATCAGGTTAATTGGACAGAGGTGTTACTCTGAAAGATAATTCAACAAAGCTTTCCACTAAAATTATTTTCTTTGAAATTAATTAATCATAAGATACCAATACACATTTTTCATTCTATACCATCTTTGCCATCACTATTTTCTAAACTGAGCAGTTAAAACATGCCTACAGGTAAAGGAGGATGAAATTAGATTTTATAGGAAAGGGAGACAGTAACAACTACTGATGAAGTGAAGGCTCAAGAAATTTTTAGCATATGCAGATAAGAAATTACATCAAATTGTAAGACATGTCTACATAAGAAAACTCATCTAAAAAAAACAGGGTTGTGAGATACAAAAGACAAAAAACCACCACAGATCAGTTTGAAGATTTCAGTATTAAAGCAATTTGTCACCAACCTTCACTTCTCGAAGAGAGTCGAGAAATTTGTCGTGTCGGTTGGTCAACATGTGCAGCTGATTCCCAATGTCCTTCTCCGAAAGCTCCTTAGTTTTTGGTGTACTGGTCTGATCTCCTGGAGCCAATTCAATGTCTATTTCAACATCCTATACAGAAGAAAACAATTTACTAAGTAACCATCGTTATCTTCTGTAACTTCTGCTACATGGAGTTTTCCTTTTTTATCTCCCAATTCAAAATATCCTCCCGATCGATTAATTTCAGGTCTCACTATTTCTGCTGATCTTCAAGTTCAGATACATAACTGCTGGAGTGCTATAAGTAATGAAAAAGCTGAACAGATGAATGCACATTCTGAGAAACCCATGCACACTTAGAACACGAGATACACCAGCACTCTGTACACATTAAGACGTTCTCCAGGCTTATTTCATGAGAAACTGGAAGAGCTACATTCCATCAAAGAGATTGCTCTTTCCACACTGTTTTCTGTCAGTTACCTCCTCTTTGGATTCGCTGTTTTCCCTTTCCCGAGGCTCCTGTTTGACGTGGGTGACCATAGCAAAGGCTGCTCTGTCGTGGCTGTCAGCGAGGTTGATGACGTTGGTGATGGAGGGCAGCATGGCACCCTGACAGCTTGTCCCAATCGTGGTGTTCCTCTCACACACGGCCAGCAGCAGCTAAGACATTGCAAAGCAAAAACAGCTTTGGAATATACATTGGACTGTGGTATTTCAAGGAAAACATCACTAGGGTTTAAGAACAACATAAAGGTTGCAATAGTATTTTTAAGGCCTATTTATCACTTTTATTCAATAGACTCTAAAGCCGTCTTATATCTTTTAGCACTTACATTTTAGTCCCCTCAATCCACTAATGTATACAGACTTTCACTGGTACCCTAAAAAGGATGTTAACATTAACCTTATAGTCATGTTTTAATATGCAAAACGTTAAAAAAACAAGTTTGGTTCCATCTTGTTTTAAACAAACCAAGCAAAGATGCGATTTCATTTCACTGGAATCCCACCAAACAGCTATCACACTGCCATAGCAGACATTCCAGTTTTAACAGTTTTCTGGAAACCATCTACTATTACAATTCTTGTATTTTTTACAATCATTATCAATTATGAGAGACTGCATTTCCTAAGAAGTGTTAACTTGGTCATTAAGTTTTTGGCAGAGAAAATAGATTTTAAAAGTTTATATTAAGCCACTTTGCAAGCATCAGGATCTTATGGTTTAGACATTTTATTTAATTTTAAGCACCACAGGAAGTATCTGAGGCAGCAGACCTGGTATTTTCAGCTTTGCTTTAGACAACACACAGTACCAGCCACACTCTGCACAAAACCTTTACACCCAGCCAAGAAAAACGAGGAATAAAACATATTTCTGCTACAAACAATTTCCCTACCTCGATGCACTGCTTTATCCAAAAGTGATTTCCCATTGCTTCCCAGTTTTGGGAACAGGTCATATAAAGCAAACGCTCATAAACACGACGTTTCATGGAATTGTCAAAGACCTCGAAGAACTTGGCTCGGATGAGGGGCTGGGCGCAGCGCAGGCCGGACAGGAACGCCGGCTCAAGCTTGGCGGTAAGCTCACTGCCAGAGAGATTCTCATCCCTAAAATTAACAGAGATGAAGTAATAGATATATTAGAAAGAGAAGCCTTCTGGGTTTTGGGTGATACTCTGTAAGAGCCCACATGGTGTGAAACAGGTGCAGCGTTTTGAGAGAAAATACCACGGCTTGTTAGGAAACTGCCCCCGAACGATCAGAAACGCTCTTCCAGGATAAAATCTTATCAGAACTGTGAAACATTGAGCCACATCTGTGTTCTGTTTGAAATGACATATGTTACTGGTTGATAAAAACTTCTGAGCACTGTGTCCACATAAAGGCTTTGCAAAGGGAACCAGCAAACAGCTCAGCAGCAAAGAGTGACTGCAAAACAACTGAAATCAGCAGCACATCATTAAATATCTGGCATTTGTTGATAAGGGGACTGTTTTAATTACTTCATGACTCTAAATCAGCCTTCCTACCAAAGTAACTCTTCTAAAAGTCTAATTTGTAATAAAGCCTTCAGAAAAAGAATAAATCTTTATAGCCTATGAATGTGAAAAGGCAGATTTCAGCTGTCACCACAGTGATGACAATACAATCAGCTATGAGGATGCCCTGGTATCTTGGGAAAGGGAGAAGCTGGCATGGTAGAGATGTTTTATCAGTGCCAAAAGTAAAAACCCCTTCTAAGGAACTTCTATTTTCAAACTGCCTTCCATAAATAGCTACTGTGGTCTCAGTGAAGTGAATTGGTTTTGTATTTTACAAAAAAATATGTATGTATATATGAAAAAATCCCTTAATTCAGACCTAAAAAAGATTGATGGCATGTTATAAAGGTCATATATGGTACAAATTATGAACCAATAAGCTGCAATAAATGATTAATTGCTATAATTACCTATAGACATAGTTAACAAGGTCTAAGAACTGGGCATTTAATTCAAGGTCTTCTGGAAAACGCTTTTCAATGTAAGTCATCATTTTCACCAGTAAAATGGACTTCTCCCGGAGAGTAGGTGTCTGTGTTAAAAGGAGACATGATTAATTTTGTCAATTCAACTTAAAACATGCAGAGCACTAGCACATTCTAAGTACAACTCAGTCATCCTTTATATAACTCCTGCATTTCTTAAGTACTGAAAAATAGCTTGGTAGGTCATAGTTCTTTAAAAGAAAAATAACTCAAGCACTTATATATGCAGGAGAATTTTTAAATTGTGCCTAAAAACAAGTTGTTCAATGATTACAAAAATCTAATGCAGCACTGGATTGTCAAGTACTCAACTTCAACAGAACACATGGCAAATTGAGGAGGCCACAAAATGTTCCAGGAGTAACACGATTTATATCAGCATTAGTCATCTTTCTCCTGGAGGATCTCTCTCTCCAGGTTAATGTGAAACATATTTTAAAACTTTTAGTTTAAAACAGGTTCTCAGGAAAATAGCATTTGAGATCAAACACCAAACATAAGGCTATAAAAAGCCAAGCATCTATAACTCCAGATGTTTTCACGTGGAATGCAAAATAACCCAAACGTCAGCAAGGGTATCTAAACATAGATCATTGCAGACCTCACAGTCAAAACTGATGGGTAATAGTGGCTCATAGTTATTTAGCCTTTGAGAGCAATTATGATTTTATCTCCTCAATTTACCTGATTAGCTGCCATTGGGGAATTGTTTTTTACCCATTCTTCCACTATTTTCACTACTGCACGCAGAATTTTGGCATCAGTAGATTTTTCAATGAGAGATGTCAGAATAGCTTGTATAAAGTTTTTCCTCATTTCCATGCTCATCACAGCCAGGCGAGTTTTCACCAGATCCAGACTAAGCATCACGAGTTCACTGGTACCTGCTACAGATACAAAGAAAGGGTTAGAATTGCGCATAAAACTCCAGGGAAAAAACATTCAAGATCAGCTGCTGTCATTTTAATAGTAGCAACAACAACATTTATTACTTGGAAATACACCCCAAGAAATGTTTTTAGAATCACAACCAACACAGACCTCAAGCCAGACTGGATGAGGCTTTGAGCAACTTGGACTGGTGGAAGGAGTCCCTGGCCATGGCAGGGGGGTTGGAACCAGGCAATCTTTAATGTTCTCTCTAACCCAAACCATTCTATGATTTTATGACTCCTTCCAAAACCTAATTCCTTCAAAAGCCCAAAGGAACCCTGTGTGGTTTCCTTTCAGTAAATCTATAGAAAAAGGTACATATTACAGACCCCCAATACAGAAAAACTGCAATTAACCCCGTGAAAGAAATTCTCCATGATGCAGCACACCTAAGTTTGTCCAGCTAATTCCCTAACCTGCTTATTTGTCAAGTTTAAACATTTTCAAATTGTTTCTCAATATTAGTAAATCTTGCAAAGTTCTCATTTACCTAATTGAAATATGGGTTGGAAATGTAACAGCAGCAATTCTTTCAGGGTTATTTTCTTCAGTAGCTTATTCACTACTAAATTACAGGGCTCTTTACTAGCACTGAATTTTCTTCTACAAGAACATCTGATTTTTTTTTAATGACTCATGACCTAATTCATTTGGTGATAGGCAGAATTGTACAGACTGAGAAGGATGCTATTGTAAGATAAAAACATCAGCTCCAACAAGTTAATTCACTCTCAGTTGTTGCAGTATTATGGAATAGGACGGAGTAAAAAAAAAGTGAAAACACAGAACAATTATAAAAAAAAAATCAGTCCCTTTCCCCTCAACAGTACAAAGTCTTGAAGAATTTCACTGTTTCTATTTATGCTGCAGCTCAACAAACACTTCTTTAAGCATGCACTGAAAAGTTTGGGTTATACTGAAATCCATACATTAATGATGTAACTGGAACTCATTAGTGTACTTTTAGCCTTCAATACCTCACTAATACTCATCTCTAAGTATTGTTTAAGGAGTAAAAACACACACAAACTCTGAACAATCTTTGGAATCCCTTTAAGGTGAAGATATTTTAATACTTCACAACATTTCTAACCAGTAACAGACTTAACTAATGTAAATACCTGTGTTTGCTTCTGCTGTTCCTGCTGTTGCCTGTGGGTTCAAGTGCTCCCGGACCATCTTCTGCAGAGATCTCATGAAAACTGAAATCAGTCTGTCGATGTAGCTGGGATTGTTGCTGCAGGCAGACTTCAGGATCATTAAAGTCCCTACAGACAAAAACAAGATTTCAAGACTTAAAACCTCTTTGGGCATGACAGATGCCATGAGAGAAGCCCAGGCCTACCCAACTTACAAACACTAGAAGTCTAAGTAGATTTGAAAAAAGATTTCAGTCTCAACTTCTGTCCTTAGACTAAGTCTAAAAGGTTATTTTTGCAATAAACAAAATACTTCAAAGTTCTGTATGTATGTGTGTGATGGAGGGCGAGGGAGAAAAAGGGAAGGCAGAAAGAGAGGGACTGAAAGGAAACGATTCTCCAAGACCTTAAAAAATGTAACCACTCCTGATGTTGCACATTTATTTCGGTACAAAAAAGTAGAAAACCTTTTACATGAAATGGCCTGAGTCTGGCAATTAAAAATGAAATTAAAAATTTGCAATCTTGGTTTTCTAATCTAGAAACTTTATAAAGCTTCATAAATCAGTTTCTGTAGATTGAAAAAGTTAATTAAAGTTAACTACTTCACTCTTTAAAATAAATTACATACACCCTGTAAAACTATAGTCTCTAAAAAACCCACTGCAACTTCCTAATTCCACAGCAGCCTACAAGGATAGCTACAGAAACATGCTCGGGTCATTCAATGGCTCCTGCCAAAGTTATATTTTCTTTTGTGCTCAGATGGGCACAAAATGTGGCCCCCAAAATTCAGCCTCTTAGCCACATTACTCCAACATGCACCACTTGACAGTCAGATCATGGGGCTGCTTTTAAGGGACCCCTGGACAAAATATAAGAAACATCTTCCTCGGTTAGTTTGTTGTAAAGCACGTCCTGACATCTGACAAATAGGCAATTCCCAAAGCCAAATTACATCCATCTACACAGCTCAGAGAATAGAACAGTGAGGGACATTTGCCATTTAAATCAGCAACTTTTCCAACATTCTGCAATTTCAGGTATGTATTACCAACACAACCACTTCTGGGCCAAACTCTATTATTCCAATACATCTTTGTCACCCCATTATGGAGCTGAGGTCTCTACTAGTTAAGTAAGTACAAGAAACAAGAAAATAAAAAGTTCTTCAGAACAGTGTATGCTAAAAATTCAGATTTTCTCACTCAAAAAACCAGTATTTTTCTAACTTCTTACTTACTGAGGCTTTGAAAAATTGAAAAAGAAAGTATAAGGCAGTACCTCTGTGTACACAGATTCCTTGAACTAATCTATTATATCTCAGTGTACTACCTGCAGGATTTGGTTTTTTCCATGTAACAAGCTTACAGGAACTTTTACTTTATTTTTGGTTAATCTGAATACTGCACGTTTCCCCCTTTTTCCTAAGCACTTTGAATGCAGAAGGCTTCCACCTACCACAGCTGCTGCTCCCCACTGCCAATAATCGCTCCCAAGTCAGTTACTGGGAGCAACCAGAAGGCAATGCACCCCACCCCAGTCCCCTCCTTTACAGATGAGACGCCCCAATATAACTTGAAATGCTTCTCACAGCTTCCTCTTCATCTGCTGTATCAAACAGTAATTGCCTCATAGAAAACGAAAGCTCGTGACAACAACCTCACTCATTAAGGGCATTCCCCACCCAGCTGCCAGAGGGGTGGGACACGTACCGAAGAGCTGGGAAGGGTTGGCGTTGGTGGCCTTTTCGTAATTAGTCAGTCCTTCATAAATAACTTTTCCAACGGCAGCATAAAGGCACTCCAGCTCCTCGTACTTTGAAGCTACACTTGAGGTACCTGCAGAGTCAAAAGGTGTTTTTACCTTACAGGACAGGCAAGAACAGTCACATTGTGAACATACAGCCACTAAAACATCCCTGGAGGTTTATCTTGCCAACGAACTGAGGTAACACAGGCAGATCCCTCATTTATATAAACCTCTGTATTATACAACCAGTATGTCTTTTATAATAGTGCACCACTTCTGAATAACTCAATTTGATGAGCAGTCTTATATTACTTTTTTTTTTCCATGAGAAGATCATCTAAATTAGTTTCTGTTAAGACACGGCATATTACCTATTGCCTTTCTGGTTTACACTTTAATTTTCCTTCCTTGTTTCAGAGAAAAAAAAAGCCTAACAAATAAAGAATTGCACTTCTGAAGCTGAAAAATTCTAATTGCAAAAATACATTAAATTTATCACATGCGTTTTGTGAACTGAAGTTGTGACAGCCACAGGTTATTAAGTTTTTATGTCAATGGATAATGATATATTCCACATGATTACTTATTTCAGCTTTGCTTTTTTTTTTTTAAACAGAGGTTGAAAGTGCAAACTGAAATGGACCATTAAATGTAGGACCCATAAAACAGAATATTAGCACATTCCAAAGAGTGCCTTCACCACGCCCTTAACCACTTAAGTTATGCAGCAATAAAGGATAAAAGGAGGAAGAAAATACCACTTACTTGGCTCTGTAGGGAAAATGCCCATCAGGCGAGAAAGCAAACTGTGCACAGCTCTCAACACCTTGGTGTTGCCACAGGTCATACAGGCTGCCACGCCCCGCTGCAGGGGCTTGAAGCTGCTCAGGATGGCAGGGGGCTGCAGCACAGTCAGCAGGAAACTTAGGACCTCTAAGCCGGTGCAAATGTTGGCAAAGTTGGCCTGGTTGGGTTGTTCCTGAACGAAAACATGCAGAAAGGCAGTGAGTGGGGAAAACCACATAGGAATTATACAGATTACCAAATTCCGCTCAAATGTGTTGAAAATCTACAAGGCTGAGGTTTCTAGAACAGCGAGGTTTCAGGTCAATGTTTTGGAGAAGTCATGTACCATGAAACTGTAAAAGCAGGCACTATAAAATCTTTAGCCATAAAAATACTAACTAAGCATGTACAGATAAGTTCCTTCTTTTGTGATCCTCAGGTTTGAAATTTGCCTGCAACCTTGGTGGTTAGAAATGCTGTCAACAGAGAATTAGGTTTCATTTCCTCATCAACACCTTTCAGAGAGAGGTGTTCAGTGAAGAGCTAAACCAGCAAATTTTATGGTAAGTTATAGTTCAAAGGATAGAAAAGGGGATGTTTGGAACTAAAGAAAAAAATTCTGGATGTATCTTTGTAAACAAATTATGATTAAGATAGTAAATTATTCTTAATTTACTCAATTTTATCAATTTTAATGGCCAACAAATATGAGCTCCCTGGAGCACAATCAACACTTGCCAACCCAAAACAAATGGAGCCACATCAAAAACTCTTCCAACAGGTAGAGAAAAGGATGGAACCAGGCACTTGCCCTTTCAAGGACTATCTCCAAAGACAACAGCATGATCACAGTATAGCATACATAGATCAACAGTTGGAAAAAACAGGGTAACAGCAAATTTTCATGTAATCCGAGATTTAAGTTTCCAAAAGTAGGATATATTATTCCTTTATTCAAAGATACAGAAAAGTGACATCAAGAGGGCTCCTAAATATTTAATGCAGTAATAGTTACTAGTCTAATAATAGTATGACATGAATAAAATGATTGTAGAAAAACTTAAAATATGGCAAAAAGCACATAAACAGCATAAAGATGATAAATACAATGCCATATCATCAATTACAGGAAGATGGCCTTTCAATGAACTCCATACTACCATAATATAGTCAGAAAAGTAGGAATCAATAAAATCAATCTGTAAAATTTCCTAGCAAGGAAAAAAAATCCTCAAAATAAAATAAAAAGCCTACCAACCAGTAAGTACTGCAGCTCCACAAATTATAACCACTGATGCACTTACATACTTAACAATCTGTTTTGCTATCAAGAAGGAAAGTTTACTACTATTATATCAAATATCCAGATATCCCTACTATTCAAAAATCCCATGAACTATCAAAACCTAAATACCTCCAGGAGTAGAAAGTTACCCACCACAGTCATGAGCAGCTTATCAAACCACTGCAACTTCAGTTCTGACTTGGGCCACATGTCTGGCCTCAGAGCTGTCTTCAGAAGGTTGACACAACGACGAGAGAGCAACTCCCCAGGAGACCCAGCGGTGTTCGAGTTGTCATTGACCTGACAATTAATCAAAGGTAACAAAATGACAGCCTTTTGTAACCAACTCCATCTATTATGCATCCCAAGCAAGCATGTAATTTCTTACTTCTGCAATGGATGAGCTTAAGCAGTTTTACCAGCGCAGTCACAGAGTATTTAAATGCATAAAAAGCTGACAACTAACAGTAAACACCAGAACTGGTGTTTAAATTGCCAGCTAATTACCCCAAATCACCCATCAAAGGTGTCTTCAAAAAAAGGTTCATCCCATACCTTATTACTACAGCTCTGAACTGCTCAAGATGGTTAATCTTTACTGTTTGCAAGGTACCCATAAACATATGCAGCTCTTTACTCAATTCATCTTTATACTTAAGAGCACATCTACTCTGTGCAATGGACTGTGGTGTATAAAATCTCATGCTACTTACCAGCTAAGTCTGCTCCAGGAGCAGAAGCCATAAAATATGTCAGCTTTGAGCTACACTCAGGTGATTTCCCCCCAATCTAGAAAAGTTCATTCCCTGAAAATCTGGTGCACAGCTTTAATTCTACATGCTGGATGAAAAAAAAGTAATTCCATGTATTGGACCTTGAAAATACAACTACAACCACTATCCTTAGATATGTAATTGATACAGTCATTCCCTATTAAACCCCCCAAAATATTCTCCAGTTTCAGGGTCAAGTCTTGTCATTTAACTCGGGCATAGCACAACCATCCTTTGCAGCATCACAAAAATATATAAATGAATCAAGAAAACAAAGCATAGGAACACTAAAGTAATCCAAGCATAAAAGGTCCATGAAGAAAGAAGTTTATGGTTTGGCTACTAATGCCACGTTGCTATTTGCACCTGTGAATGAACACAGTACCTGGCAGGCGATTCGAATCAAGAAATTCACGACTGTATCTGTGTGCTGCTTGTCAATGGGCTTGGCAAGGAGGGCATCAGCTCCTGGCAAGGACTGGCTGCGGCCAAACACCTGCGTGTTTACAAAACACAAAAAACATAAGGAAGACTGAAGAAGGAAAACAACAAGAAGAGATGTAAAATATTTTCTAAAGCTAAAACCTTCAAGGTAGGGAGTTTCCAGCTATGTAGAAAAAACAATTACGCCAAATTGCTCAACCAGTGTACATTGTAATTTCAGTCTCTGAAAAAAACCTAATTTTTTCTTACAGCACTTATTGCTCCTGTAGCTGTCCTGAATCGTTTTACTTCTTGGCCAGAATCCACAGACAATCCTCTTTTAACAGCAGATGAGCCAGAACTTGCTCCTTCTCCACTTGCACTGGAGTCCATATCTGAGTCTGGCTGAAATATCAGCAATGTGCATGTTAAAAAAACTGCACCTAACTGTGTAACAGTTCAATCCTTACCCGTTTATTTAGACTTCCTACCTGCTGGTCTTTAATTCTTTGCAATTCCCATTTAATAACCACTTCAGCAAGATCCACAGCTAATTTTCTTTGCTCTATTGTAACACTGGGAGTGAAGCCCAGTCTCTGCATGGCACTAACCATATGCTGAACCAAGTGATGTCTCACTGGATAATAAACCTGGAAAAAAGGTTTCACAGAAATGTTAGTCATTAACCAATAAAATTCTACACAAAAACTACAAAGTTGAAATAAAGCAAAATGGTAAAATAGTCATCAATCTCAAAGTTTGCTAAATATGTACCACATTCAAATTTGCCATCTGGAAAAGTAACTGGTGCTTTGAAATAAAATTTCAGCTACAAGTTTCAGTTATCTAGGTAAGCCTACAGATATATAAAATCAAACAAAGAAGGGTTACTGGAGGCTGGAAAAGAATATAGTTCTGCATTTTTTCAAACAATTCCTAAAGATTCTCCACAGCTCTTATAAAGAACACTGCTAATGTGTGTGCAGTGAGTTCATCTTGCAGACTCTCACCTGACACTGAGTTTTAACTTCAATCATGATAAGAACTTAACAAATGATTCGCTGTTTAACAGTTGTTTTCAGTTCTAGATAAGTATCTTTACAGACAGATGATGTATTTTGAAGCTAAACCTTATAAATCAGATTGTTATTTTTCTAATCAAACAGCAGATTACTTCCTTGATATGGCAGATACAGTGACTACCAGGGTAACTGGTACAAGTACCTTGAAGTGTTGTACTATCAAGTGCAAAATATGTACTAGTTGGGGAACAGTGTGACCCTCTTCCACGATGATTTTCCGTGTCCAGTGAGTGAGCATCTGGTGTCCATCCTCCATCCGAGCAGGCACAGCTGGAGTCAGGATAGCCATGGCCTGCCTGACAATAGCTCGGGCCTCCATTGCGTGAGCTTTTAGAAGGCTGTGAAAAACCTAAACAGCACAGTCTCTGATCAACATTAATACTGTACATATTTACAAAAACAAAGCATTTATAAAGACAGAGAAACTACAACATATGTTTTCTAAAACCCACAATTTTTCCCTAAAGGCCCATCATTTGTTAAATATATGATGATACACCACCATCAGAAGTATAAAGAATATACTTGTTCCCTTTACAATTCCCCCTCCTTCCTCCCTCTCCACTGTCCAATTTGAACTTTCATCTTGGTCCCCATATTCTGTGTCAACTGAAGTGTCTGTCACTCTTAAATGAAGAAACATTACCCAGTTTTATTAGTTCAACTGAAAGGACTTTTCATGTCCTACTTCCCCTCTTTGTTTTCACTTATCTTCAAACTTCTTACTATGCTTTCCTATCCCCAAATAAATTTATATTAAACATTTGGCCTGCTGCTTCTGTATTTGTGGTATTCAACCGTTCCTTTCATACTGAGTATTCAAACCCACCGTGCAGCTTCTACTCGATCTCAGAACAAAGCACCCTACAGAGCTTATCCACATCCCACTTCCAGTACCTGCAGAACGATCTTCTTGTGTATGGCAAACTTTGCAATGATGTGTGCCAAAAGCAGATGGCCACTGTATTTGCACGCTGGGTCCACACAGGCCTTGGACAGGAGGCAGGGCCACGCGAAGGTCATGAGGCGCCGCAATTTGCTGTTGCGGTTTTTGTTGTTGTCGTGTATGTGGTGAGGGGCGTGTTCAACCAGCAGCGTGGCAAACTGCAGCAGGTATATCCTCAGGGAATCCAGCATGTCAGCCTGCTTTTCTGGATCCAGCACCTAGTTCCAGGGATGAGCAAAGAGGAGAGAAGAAGGTGAGGAAAATAAGAAAACAAACCCCAAAACCACAAGTGTTACTATTAAAAAGGCAAAGTCCTGGCTTTTTGCTTTTTTGAGTGGTTTTTTTAAAGATTGAAACCTATTATTACTTTTTTGTTTCAGTTTAGTACCCACAAAACGACCTCCTGATGTGTGAACTTTCAAATAATGAGCACATCTGGGAATTTCCAAAGTGCCAGCCTATAAAAATAAATAAATCAAAAACCCCAATCCTCATCCTCAAAATTCAGGTTACAACTAGTTTCGTCCAACAGCAGGGAATTAGAAAGATACTGAAAAGTCATGGAAAACTTTCCTTATAAAAAAGACTGGGACTACAGCTACATAAGGCCCATTTCTAAGGACAAACATTCAATGTCTGAAGGTGCCATAACCTGGAAATCGTAGTCCACTCCTACTGACAACTGATGGATCCCATGTTCAGTGTTATGAACCCATTTGATACAACAGATCATGACATTCAGAACAGCACAGCTAATTCAAATGAGGATTGAAAAGCCAAATGAGAGGAACAACTTTTTGTTTTAATTTTCAAACAGTTCAGTGTAAAGAAGGATGGTTACCTTTGTTATAAAAACACTAGTGATGCTTTCTGGATTATCTCCCTCTGGATTTGGGGGTCCTAACAGCTGTTCACCTTCTCCCTTCTCAAAGCTGTACAAGAAAGCAGGATTCAGGATATGTTGCAGCACCTACAGAATATAAACAAAAAGAGTTACGCTGAGCTATTGCATTCTTCCAATGGCAGCCAACATTCAAGTATTTTCATGTGCAAACCTGCATGTTGCACACTCTCACCATTTCCAAAAGGAAGCTATAAATTAAGCCCAAAGAAAAGGACACACACACATTTTTTCCCCCCTTTCTTCCTTCCAAGGGCGAAGATTCTTAGAAAGTGTAAACTAAAGTAGTCAGCACAGAAAGCAAGATGAATTGCTGCCTCTGTTTATTATCGCTCTTCTTCAGGTATGATATTTTCACCTAAATGGCTCTGCCAATTATCAAGCTTGTTGACATTTAAGTAAGCAAGTTTTGTTGCCCTAGTTCCCCAGAAGAAAATTAAACCCAAATATCAGGCTTCTTTGATTTAATTGCTTTAGTTACCTTGGCTTTGAGCTCATCCCCAAAGTTGGGGTCATTCAAGTCGACAAACCGGAAGAACAAAGCCCGTTTCTGGGGAATACTGTAGTTCTTGGGGATCTCTTCTTCCATGTATTCCTTTAAGAAAGTCATATTGCAGAGAAATCGGCCCGTAAAAGCTCGAAGCAACTGGAAGAGTAACTCTATATCACCGTAATTCCTTCTGTAAAAACACATAAAATACAAAGCTTCTGTGAAAAAATACACAAACTACTATGCTGATGAAAGTAATCTTGGTTTTAAAGGAGCAGAGTGGCAAGAGCAGGCAATTCCAGAGGCCTGGGTTTACAGCTAATGGCAGTATATTAAGAAATTTATTACACGTTCTCTTCAGTAACTGCAGACAATTTTTAGTAGCCCTACATACCTTTACAGCATTAAAATTTAAATAAAATGCATACAAGGTACAGGAAATAAACCTTTCTTACGTACTTGCAGTAGTTCAATAAGCAATATGCCAACAGCTTCGGCTCCTTCCAGTTTGTTGCAGCCATATTTTCCTTACGGTGTCTCTCCTGAAAAGCTTCACTCACCCACACACGTTTCAGCTGATTCACCAGAGAATGTTGATTTGCTAACCAACATTCATCATTCTTCACAATAATACTTATGATCTGTCCAAAGCAAAACAAGACAAATGCACAGTCAACACACAACAGATCTTGCCGTAGCAACAATGATATACAAGCTGTTCCTTAAGGTCAATTAAGGGTTCTAAAATATTCAACAGAAAAAAAAAACAGTTTAGATTAAAAAAATTAATTCCTGTATCAATTATGTTTCTGTTGCCATGCTTTCCTTTGGTATCCTACTTGATAAAAGAAGTATTGTTAACTTGAGTTTCTTTTTCTTTCTCAGAGTGAGTGTTTTTCTTTGGGCAATAATACACAGGCTTGTAGCTGAAGGAACCACAATAAATGAATACCTTGATAGCTTGGAACTGCAGATCCAGACGCATGGTGGTGGTGCTTGGGGAGCCAGGTCTCACGGCTGCCTGGGTTCCAACAGGCAGGAGCAGGGTGATGAATCGGTTGGGATTGGCTGCCAGGACGTCTCGCAGAGGTTTGGCATCTTTATGTTTTAAGAAACTCTGAAAAAGGAGAAGAAATAATTTTAATAACCTTTAAAAGCCAAAATGCCAAAAGGCTATATTGTCCTGAAGCTTTTATATCCCTCACTAAAGTCGCAGAGGTTATATTTCACATACATAAAAACACCATCTACGACTTCAGGAACAGCACTACATGATGGGGAAAGGCATAAAATCAACACTTCAGGACAAACAAATACAAACCCAGGAATAGGCACCCTACAGTCAGAGTAAGAGCATGATTAAGGACTACAAGGTCATACAGGGAAAAAAAGAGGCTAAAGATGCAAAGTTTTTTGTTCATCAGATTTGTTGAGGGCTTTTTCCTGCTCCACTCCCCACACAGCTTACCATAAACATTCTGCTCCACTGTGGATCATTTAAAGTGGCTTCCATCATGAACAGCTCCACAGTCTGGGATGGATGACGTGTCAAAAATTTTATCAGTGGTTCCCTGAATGGACTGCCAGCCTGAAAAATACATAAAGCCTAAATTAGTATGGAGTATTTTCTACTAATTTACTACCACGCAGAAAAATACATTTGACTTGGCATTAATGCAGATACAAAATGTTCAGAACTTGCATGATGAGAATTTATTGACACTTCATAAACTTCACTTCTAAGAGTGTAAGACCAATGTTAATACTTTCTAAAGGCTTGAAGAGCATATTTATTACACCAAATACTCCCACACCATATTTAAAATACTGTAATTATTATATATTAGTGGTTAAGAATACTATAAAGCATAAATTTGAGCAATGTTAACTTCCCCTTTTACCTCAATTAGCATTGCTCGTTCTGTTTTCATAACAACTTCCAGGAGAGGTTTAACCAGAGTCTGTGGGGCAGCTGGGATCAGATGGAATAAATTTATAATTGCTGAACATATCTTCATTTCCTACAGGTAAAAAGAAACATGGTACCAGTTACAATGTAAAAAACCATATCACACATTTTACTTTTTCCTCTCAGCTTGAGCACATCCAGCAACCAAATGCAAAGAGTTAACACATATATGAGTTAACATATATACAGCAGAAAATCCTGAGAGGGAAAAATAAACCTTGAGCTGCTCCCACAGCAACCTGCACAGAACAGTGTTTAAAGTAACTAACCCTTGTCAGCAGATAAGAAACTCATATACTAAGATTCCTGACAAATATTCAATACAGATCCTCAAGTTCGTTAGACTGCAACAAAGCATCAGGGTGTAACCAGTTCTAGTAACATTTCTAACTGAATGAGTTCTGTAATTCCAAAATATTAACGCTCTTTATTTCTTCTCTTCTCACATTAAAGCTTTCATTAACTTACATTTCCATCACTCCTTTGTCCACCTTTGTGTGTAATAACTACAACTTCCATCCATTTACGCAGGTGTTGCTATAAAGAGAGGATAATTAGTATTATTCTTCTAATTAGGCTGTTCCATTTTAGTATATGCTACAAGAAAAGAAGTAGAGGCAGAAATAATTCTTTGAAGGAAACAAAGGGGAAAATTACTTTCATTCCCTCCGACTGAAAAGTTTACTGTTGCTAAAAAAGTTCTCTCCCTATTCACCTAAACAGGGATTTTAAGAGTACATACATTATATTGCACAAAACAGTTAACTCTGATAGGCTTACACTTGTTTAATCATTTGCTTGATGTACATTTAAATATTTCAATATCCATGCCAAAAGGATAAAGAATTCACATGCATGGTTTAAAAACTGCAGATAAACACAGTGGTACCTTTCCAAAAACCAACAAAGCACCACTTAGTCCATTAGGAAGTAAATCAGATTATCGAGCTCAAAGGTAAATTTGTCCAAGCAGGCCTTGGCATAGCTAGGTATGTCTTCACTAGAAAATAACATCTCCTAATTTATGAGTTAGCTTTAGAAACTAACTCAAAACATTTAAAGAAATTGGGTTTTTTTATTAAATGTGAAACAAAAATCTTTTACTTCCAATATACACATTGAGTCACTGTGGAATTTTTCTTTTGATTTTAATCAATACAAATAGTAGCTAGAAGAAAATTTCTTCTGGAAGAGCTGAAGAAACAACTTGAATGTGCTTACCATCATCTGATCACAGAATTTATCATTGAAGGAGTTTGGAAAAAGTCTGGTGACTGATGTGAGACGATTCACAACATTCAGTGTCAGGCTTCGATAGTCTCCCAACATCATCAGCAACGGCCTCATGTGGGTGTGAATCTGATCAACTTCTATGGTGGCTCCTTCCAAGAACTGCACGAGAGCACAGACACAGCTGGAGAGGGAAGAGACTTCTGTGCAAGCATCTTGCTTAAAATAGATTCAGCTGACTGGATTTTTGCTCTTTTATTTTGTACTTACAGAATGCAACAGCTTAAATAATATTTATTGCTGGGAACATACACAGTGACAAGACTTGGGAAGCACCAAAGTATTTCTAACACACAGTAGGATATTCCATAAAATAATCAAGGAGGAGATCTTAGTTATAGACAGAAAAACTGCTACAGCTGTAAACTAAATATACAGCTATGGACAAACCACTTTGACACTGCTTTATTAAGAAGTGCCTGTGAATCTGGCCCAAGGCAAGAGAGCAAATTTCTGTGTCACAATTTGCATGGATCGTGAACAGCAGGAAAGGTCAGAGGAGCCTGGCTGCAAGCAGCCAGAGAGAAAGAATATTTCCTGTCATAACCAAACATCCTGTGGGAATGAATTTATCACAGGAAAAAAAACTGTCAGCAAAAAACGCTGTGTAGGTCAGAACAAGCCTTATTTGTCTCCCTTACCTCTCAATCCAACTCTATTGTTAACAAGCCATAAATAAGTACATTCCCTCTCATGATCAGTGTGACATGAAAATACATCTGACCAGAAACAAATGCAACCCACCAGTATTACAACAGTTACACTCCCTGGCACCTGTCAGCCAATCTACACATCATTACAAAGAGGCTGGAAGTAATTTCATTAGGGTGGGGGTTTGTATTATTTAGCAGAACGGTATTAAAATCTTCCTGAATCAGAATTAGGCACAGTTAGTGGATAAGAAATCATGACGAGAGAATATTCTTTTCCCTGTCCTTCCAGCTGGACAGAAAGACAAAGATTTGCCCTGGGCCCTGTCCAAGAATTTACAATGCTTAATTTCAACCTGAGTAATTTCTTATGGTTTAGTTCACACCCCTGTTAAAGCATGTTTGACAGCAATTTTTATCAGAGTCACTAACAAAAACTGAACAGAGCACACAGTATTTCCTGTACAAAAATTCCTTAAGAAGCTTTGTAACAAGGAAGTAAAGCAGAGAGAAAAATGGCCTCAAAAGGAACGTTGTTTTAATCCAGTCACCTTTCTCATGCATGCTTCTCCTGCCTCCTGCAGCTCATTATTTGTTGAATTCAGTGCCTTGAAGAGTGCAGCAATGATCTTCTCTCTCGACTGAGGCAAGTAATTGCAGGCAGCTAGAGCATCTGCAAATTTCAAAGTGAATTTGTTCTCTTTGTTAACTCAATTTCAAAAGAGAGGGGAAAACAAACCCTAATTCAACAGCATTTCTAGTTTCTTTTTATGTTATCTTCAATTACAGACACCTAAAGCCTTGTATGCATTGCCAAAAGCAACACGAATTATAAAATAGTAAAACAACAAGAATTCTATTAGTGTTCTAAAGTTTTCCTAATGCTGTATAACATAATTAATCTTAAAGTATTTTAGGTTCATTTCAGACACTAAATTCTAGTCATTAAGAAAGCAGCAATACTTTCCCATTATTCTCTCCATTAAACTGTGACCTCTAGAGAGCAGTCATCAGTCTTCCAGCACTCAGGATTTCTGCTGATCCTGGGAAGCAGACTGCCCATGGCTCACAAGGACACTCAACTGCATCCTATTTTGTTGAGGAAGTTTTACTTACTTAGAGCTGCAATTCGAAGAGGTACAAGTGATGGAAGACTTTTGTAACAAGGTAGTTTCATTAAGGCAGAATCTTCAGCTTCGCATAAATTCAACAACTAGGAAAAAAATAAACAATCATTTTTAGCATTTTGGCTCACATTTGAAAATGTAGCTTTTGAGTCCCGGTTCTTCAGAGCAAGGTTTATGTAAACACACTAACCAACCTTCAAATTTCATCAACAAGCATTAGGGTGGATGAACAACCTCAAAAAACAGTAGTTTGCCAGTTAGACAGCCCATTAATACTGTCACCAGGGGAAGTTCAGTGAAAACATCATCCACTTGCATTTTAATGGCAAATACCTACATTCAAATATAAGGACATATAGAGAAAGTACCTCTGTGTAGAAAACCTTGTGCTCCACAACATTGAGATCCATTGTGAACAATCGGGGCTGCAGGGTTGTGCAAAACGTATTTCCCTCCATCAGGCCAATCTGGGCATTTGCAGGTTGATGCCTAAGTAAGTGTTTTTTTGGAGGAACCATGTCCTGGAGAACCTGTACCAAGCAATTCAGAGAACTGAATTAGCAGCCTACTCGAGTGACCCCACAAACCCAGGCACTGAGAAGACACCACCAGTCATGGCTGCACATTTCTATCCATTTGCTACTGCGGCTCCAGATACCACTAAGTAAGAAGAAAAGTATTTCTCTGAACTGATTTAATTCAAAGCCAGTCCATAAAACAATGCAGTATCTGTAATTAATACATACTCTCTGTGAACAGATCCATGATATTCAGAAACTTCACATAAAATTATAAACAGAAAAGAAATTCAGAGACTGAAGGACTTCAAACATTCAAGTCAAGCAACAAGAATATTTTCATAAGACATCAGGATGAACACTTCATATTTAAGGAATTACATCAACTTGAAGATACTATAAATACTGGCCAAGAGTCAGGCACAGCCCGTAAGAATGTCCACAGTGCTCCAGCCACTGTGTATTTTAGAACAAGAAGATCTAGTAAATGACAAAAATATGCCATCAAGGCATGAAGAACTTAGTTCGCTAATGTGGAAAAATGTACCCAGAAAAGCATTTCTGCAAATCCAAACTGGAAAACAACTTGAAATTCAGATTCAGTAAGTACTTTTGCTCACCTCTTTATGAGGCTCCATAATCACTGTGACAGTTTTTCCAGTGACCTGTGCAAGCACCTGCAGTGAATGCATGGCTTGTTTTCTCACAGTGGAGTTTGGAGAGGTTACTTCTCGAACAAGGTCATGTGTTACATGATGGAAAGACTTTTCCTGTGCTGCCAGGATTTCTTCTGTTTTTTCTTCATCTTTTAAAGGAGTTGCACATCTAATCAAGAGCTGTTCTAACGTGGTCTTTGCCATAGCGACTGCTCCATTGGAAACCTGGGACATCACAGATTATTTTTATTAACTCAGTGCAGAACAAAGATCTCAAGTCCTCACACTACTCAACAACAAACTTAAAAACTTGGAATTTTGATGAATCCTGTACAACCAGCTAAACATATGAAAATAATACTAGGAAAGAAGTTTATTCAATGAAAGGGTGGTCAATTTTTGGAACAGGCTGCCCAGCTAAGTGGTAAGTGTTCAAAAAAATGTATAGATGTGTCACATGGTGCCACATGAGGACATGTTTCAGTGGTGAAGATGGCAGTGTTACACTAATGGTTGGACTTGAGCTTGACTTCCATTCCTTACTTCAAGTCTTGGTTTAAGTTGAACTGACTAAAATTCACTCCTCACTCTTGCAGATATAATGCATCATGAAGTACAGTAAACTAAAGAAGCAGCAGAGTTCAGTCTGTATGAATTCATGAACACAAGGTTCCCCCACACTATTTGATATCATTCATTACGTACCTCTCCAGTTAGATCCATCATAACAAAGAGAAGTGCCTTCAGGAAAGTCTGCTGGTTCTGGAGGACCCAAATCAGAGGCAGTCGCTCCATAAGAAATTTAATTGACACAACTCCTCCCAGTTTGGCATACCAAGCTTGTTCATAACAGCAAGCACATAAACGTTCCACGATGTACGAAAACAAGGGAAGCTGACAAGCCTGGAAACATAGAAATGGGTCACTGCTTTTTTCAGCTCACCGGCAGCCACTAAGATTTTAGAAGCAACATTGTATTGGTTGAAACTAGATCATCTAAATACATTTGAAAAGCACCCTTACCCTTTCCTTTGAACCCAAGATAATGCTTGCAACATCAAATATCACTGCTAGAGCCACCTCCCCGATTTTGCAGAGCTCCTTCTCCTCATAGGCCATGCAGATTGCTATGGCATCAATAAGCACCAAGGGATCCATGCCTTTGGACCCATTTTCTTCACTGTGAAACATGGCTGTGCTAGGCTGGCTTCCCACCTGATAGCACTGCAGCAAGAAGGGACCTGTAATTTTAACCAGGAAAAAAAGACAGAGAGCAAGTAAAGATAAAACAATGGATATTTCAATATGAATGGTCTTTTAATTAAATTTTACTACTCTTGGACTAGCTGATGGCAAAACCAGTAAGCCCTGTGCCTATTTGCATATAAATGGAATGTAAAGCATTCTTCAATTTTTGAAGAAAAAAGATTACATCTACTTGAATATTTTCTTCTATGCACTAGACTATCCACTGCAAGATTTAATTAAAATGAAGAATCATAAAAATTCAAGTTACATTAATGTGACAATGGAGAGTGATATAGTATGTCTTTTCCCTAATTACTTGTCACACAGCCCAACTTCAAACAAAAAGTTTTCTTCACAGGTACAAGATGCTGCAGCACTCTGAAGTTCACTTAGTTACTCTAAGGGTCCTTCAAAACCACAAGTGGAAACAGCTCAGCCAAAGATCATCCACAAAAATTACTGGGAGCATCAAGTTACACAAATGCTCTGGAACTATAAATTGTTTCAAGCTGCAACTACTTCTCTGGCTGCATCATTATAAGAGTTTTATTACACGATTGATTGGTTTTTTTAAATTTGCTTAATAATTTTCACTGCTCGAAAGAATTAAAACATAGTTCAGCCATCAAAAGAACAATGCAGCTACCCAGAAGCAACTGCCTTGTGACTTTCATAAACGAATTACTAAAAGCACAAAGTTCTCCACCCATTTCCTGAGGGACCGTATGATGTGTGTCCCCGTCACTCACCGCACTGCTGAGCCACTGCCACCATGGTGTAGTGGCGGATGAGACTGGCCACAAAGGGCAGGGCACTGGGCCTCAGGTCCTTGATCACCGCAGACATGAAGGCCCCTGTCAGCGCCTGCTCAAACGTCTTCCGAGCGGGAGTGTCCTGAGCTTTGTATCGATGGGAGATGATCACACTGGGAATGGATTTCTCGGTGAAGCTGAAAGACCACACAAGTTCCTTAGAACCCTGAACTGCAGCACTGGCAGCTCCATCACCACCACTGTCAAGCACTTGATTTAAAGTTTGCTCTTGATATCCAACTCCTTCCCAACCTCCTGTTTTCCCCTCATTTTAATAGAGCTAAACCAGTTCACTCAGTCCATATTAATTCTGCCACCCACTAGTCTCAAACATGATGGATAGCTCAATTCCATCAGGAACATTTAAAGTCAGTGGTTCAGAAGAAGCCATGTATATACAAATAATAGTTATACAGGCATCACACTGCAACTCAATTACAGGATGTCATTTTCAATATTTTGACATTTTTCCCTCTTTTAAAATGACATTTGATTTTAATCTGGCATGATTGAAACATTATTTATCAAATCACTGCCCAACAAAACCTATTCATTGCAAAGCTATATTTATGTCAAATCTAGCAAGTTCAAGCTGTGAAAGCTATTATGCTCTTTAGCTACAGTTACTACACTGCAAGAGTTGAAGTCAGCACAGGCTTTTTGGGAAAAGACATTGAAGTTGTCTAGAAACAATAAACCCATTAAGTACCAATTACTAAAATTGTTAAGATGTAAAAAAAATTCAATAACAAGCTCCCATACCAAGACAAATGGAGGTTATATGTGTGACTGTGCTATAGCTTAGTCACTAAACAGAACTGAATTTTGTTTCGCTTCAGGAAAAGGTTAGGTGTACACACAGTCTAAATTAATCTTTAAAATACAATTAAGCATCATATTTAAATATATGAAACCAAAATTAATCATATTGATCATACATAATAGATTACGCATTGGATTGTGATTAAGGGAAGAAAATTAACCCCTGAAACATTAACAGATGTCATTGGCATCAAATAATATGCCAAGAAAATTCCTTTCCCCCCGTTGGTAAAGATCCCATGAATTGCACAGACTCATCACTGTCTCTAAACCAGGCTATTCTATACACTAGAAACTTTACACACACATTTATGTTTAAAGAATTGTCATACTTGGGATGTGCAAGCAGCTGGTATAATGCATGTTTGTTATCATCCAGGCTCATCATAGCTACCAGGAAACACTTGATGACTTCCCACGCCTGCCTGCGGTAATACGGCTCCGTGTTGGCGCTCTTCAAACAGTCCAGGGCAGTCTCGATTGCCTGGGAGGGGAAAAGAGAGCGAGTAACCAAACCCTTCTGTTCCTGGCACTTACAATAAGGTCATTAATCAAGGGAATAGTATCATTAATATATATTAAAAGTAACTTTTAAAGCATGTACAAGTTGGAGAGCCCAAGGTAAGAAATGCAGGGAGCGCCTGAGAGAGGGGATTTGAAACTCCGGCGGTATTTGCTGTGCTTTTATATGTGCAAGTTTCATGGCAGATACATTTATTTCCACAGTCAGAAAGCGTTTCAAGCCATCAGCGAGGCAAACCTTCATTCTACTCCCTCAAAAAAATTTCATCACCTTCCCTCCAGCAGTAATTGCTGTCCCTAATCAGTTTCTCAGCACCGAAATAACTTCAGCTTTTTCCATAACTTACCTTTTCCATGGGGAGCTGAATGGATGCCTTGCAGTCCGAAAATTCAATTGTAATACTGGGTCCTTGGATTTCTGTGACTACATACTGGAGTTTCTGTGATTCCTTTAACATCTTCCTGTTACTTCCACCAAACTTGCCGAGCACACGATAAGCCACATGGGAGATGCTGTCGGCGGGGTTGCGCAGGGTGCGCCACAGCGCCTGCATGTCAAATGGAACACGGGCACACCACTTTTACCTCAATATTTCCCAAGTTATACCGTAAAAAAAAGGTCAAGGAAAACATTTATTATTCTATCTGACCCTACTTAAGTTCCAGAACATACTTATCAAGGTTGAATATAGGCAATCTCAGCTCCCAACAGCTCAAGTGCTCTGTAACAAGGTTGTCCCAAGTGCAGTTTTGGATTAGATTGTTGTGATCAGCTAAAGAAATCTTAGTTACACTCCAATGTCATTTCATGTTTGTGACAAATATTAGATAAACATTATTAATTAAAGAAGCAGGCCATTTAAGGCTGAACTGATTTAACCTCAGAGTGAGTTTTTAAATAAAAAGTAAAGAATAAATTATGTGCAAGCATACCATTAGAGGAAATAGACACACTTAAAACATTGTTCTGAATTTCAGACACATCATCTTCACTCCATACAAAAAAAGTTCATGACACACTCAAGGCAATTAGCATTCCATGGGGGTTTTTTAATTAACCATTTTTAATAGTTTTCTCATTAAATGTTGCTCACTAAACTTTGCAGTATTACTGCTATCGAGCCCCAAGTCTTAACTCTAACCCTTTAACAAAGTATATAGAAGGAACAACACATTCACTCCTAAATTTCAGAGTTTTCAGTTTAACAGCACAACACCAACTGTCCTTTTACACACACCCGACTGACATGGTTCTCACAACAGATTTTTCAAGTTTTTATAACCAAAGCTTTAGACAACCTCTCACAGTATGTATTTAGCAAATCAATGACCTCTTGTGGTCTAACAGGAAACAACACGTTTACCTGCATGAGCTCAGCCCGAACTGGCTGAATATGATCATACAGGAAGTCTGGCTGCAAGTTATCCACACACAACTCCAGAGTCCTTAGGCCTTGGCTAACCAGGGTCTGGGATCCATTGAGAGCTGACACCAAGGGGTCCATGAGCATTGGCAGGTAGGGCAGCAACGAGCTCAGACGGACGGGCACAGTGAGGCACAGCTCCACAAACAAGTCCTTCATGTGCTGTTTGTGGAGGCCACTTTGTAACATATTAAGTCCTGAAAATCAATTATAAGCTTTACACTCAAAGGAAATCCTGAATTCTGTAGAGCTTATAGCTCTGTAAATAACAAGTTTACAAAATACAATATTGTTCATAATTCTAACTTACATCAAAGGATTTCATGCAGTGAATGCTTTTGTAGCTACATGCATATAGAAGGAAAGAGTATCTATGTATGTTCTGAAGTTTAAAGTAAAAATCTCCCACAGAACAAATTGTTTTTAAAACAGTATCTGGAATTCTGAAAAGAAACATTTATTGAGTTCAAGTACATTCACTTGAGTTCAAGTCCCATACAGACTATGCACATTCCTCAAGTTATTTTTCTCGCCATAAATATTCCACATATTCCATAAACTGAGCTACATCTTCTACACTGACGTGCTCTACATAATGATTCCTTGATAACAAACATATTTGCTCACTACAATAAAAACTATCCCTGCAGCTGTAGATGGGAGCCAGCTCAGCCCTGGAACAGCTCCAATCAGCTTGTCCTTAGGTTTAAATAGTTCTCCACATTTTCCTGCTCATCCTCAGTATCTCTGGGACACAGTCCTTGCAAGCAGAATGCTCAATTAATCAAACTGATTGTTCTTTCCACTGCCTCTTGCAGACTGACACTACTTGCATTCCTATTTATCATGACCTTGCAGGTGCACACACATCCCTTCAGCTGCAGAACAGCCAGAGCTTCACTGCAATGCCCTTCCCACAAAACCACTGATGCCTGGCACCATTCGTTTAGCCCTCAATGCTTTGTGCCAACTAAGTTACCCATTAAAAAAAGAAAAAAATAAGGAAGAAAACCCCAAGAGCCCCGCAATGAAAAGCAAAAAAACAACAAGCAGCAGAAATTGTGAAGCAGCCAAAGCTATGGAGCCTGAAGCAGCTGAAGCCACGTTCAAGAGATTTAATCAACTGCTGAGCTCAAAATGAGAAGTTACTTATGAAGGTAAGCGCTTTAGTTTGGGGGGTTTATATTACATGACATAACTTTATTACTACTATTTACATATAAAAATAACAACGTGGAGTGGGGAAAGAAGGTCTTGTTGTACCTTGCAGTAAGTTTGGTAACAGCGGCAGGAACTCTTGGTACAACAGATCATGACTCCCTCCTCCAATAGACCTGAACAGTGCCCTGAGCAGCAGGAAATAGTTATAGGGCTCTTTGGCAGTCTGGGCAAGTTCCATAGAGCTGTTCACAATCTTGTGCAAATGTGGCTATAAAGAAAATAAAGCTTGAAGATTACTACTGGTATTTTATTATCATCATTGTACTGTACAAGAGTTTAGCATGAGATTCTGTAAATCTGACAGAATGAAAAATATTTGCTCTACAGGACCTGGGAACATGGAGCTGAAATCAGAGGTGTCAGAATGACAAGATACTTGACAATGTTAACTTAGTCCTAATCCAACTCCATCACTAGTTTTTAATTTTTTTGAATGCTAAAAGTTTCATTTTGAAAGAAAATTTGTACAAGTAAACAAGAGGTTATGGAACTGGTGGCCTTTCTAGAGCAGAGAAAATTAACAATTTGCAGGAGTCATTAACAATAATTGATGAAAAATTCAAGTATTCTCCCAGACTGGGGACAAACAGTGACACATTCTGGATTTTACTAACATCTAAAAAGCTCTTCACATTGCTATGCAAATGCTGCAAATGGCCTTCATCATTCAATTAAATTGTCTACCCAAGGCCCCTATCATCCATCCTGCATAAACAAAAAAAAGTAATAAAAGCATGAAACTGTGAAGGTAGTAAATTACACTCTTTAATCTCCACCTTATAAAATCCAAATGACCTTGATTCTGATGACAAACTACAAGAATTTAAGCAAGATTATATTAATATTGCCTCATATTAGTTAGCTTTCAAAAAATCTGGGAAAATGGTAGTCCCTACCCTATCCTACAGTTATCTGTATGAGAAGGAAGAAAAATTAAGAGAAATTATGAGGAAACAACCAGATTTTCCATTAAAACCTTAATGGTTTTTCTGGCTATAGGCAGCAGTTGCTGGTATGAGAAATGCCTGCTCTGGCTTTAAGCTCAGCATTTCTAAATGCACTGAATAATGAGATGATCTTGTCAGTTTAAGTAGATCCTTGGAACACACAGACAATATGTGCTCAAGAGAAGAAAGAACATTCCTTAAACCCAGACTTTTCAAGAGCACGGAAAAATTTAACTTGAGAGGTAACATGTCATTGACTGTGACAAGTGAACAAGACTCACCAACAAACAAAAAAGGGAATTCAATCCAAGCAAAACTCTTCAGTTAATACGGAAACACAGAGGGAAAATATGCAAGAAGACATGAATATCCTGACCATGGATTTACGGCAAACACGGACCTCAACCACATACCAGCCATTTATACTCAGAATTAGTACATCACTTCAGTTTCAAGTATGGGGCAAACATTCACAGAATCCATCTCTTATAAATAAGACAAAGTACTTGGCATTTGGAAGAAATGGGGTTGTATCACAAATAGTGCTTCAAACATCACAAGACTCTCAAATGTTAAACAGTGTAAACCCCTTCAGAGTCTTGTTTTTAAAACAGACTTGTTTTTAAGACGAATGACCTTTACCTTCAGCATTTGTTCATTTTCAGCTGCAAACAGTGAAACAGAGCCAAAGACTAACTTGAACAGCTTGAGATACAGATTGGAGAGTTCCACGTTAGAGCCCATCTCTGGCAGCCGATCCAGGAGATACTCCACCAAAATCGTTGCAAAGAGGGCAGAGGTAGTTGGGTTTGCCAAGAAGGAATTGGCAACTATCTGTAAAAGGAAACCACAAAGAAGTTATTACTGCTGTAATGAAAAGAACAAAAGGGTAAATGCACTATCCACTAAAAAAACCCTCAAACAAGTTCTTTCCCCATCTCCAAGACTACCCAAGTGATTCGGGCTTCCTCAGTGGAGAACAACCATGTATGTAACCCAGTGATCAAGTCTGAAGTTTAATTTTAAATGGATATTATAGGATTTGCACCTTGCAAAACAGTAGAACATTAAGACAACAGCCTGAACAAAACAGTAACTCCACAATGTTCAATACTTGCCAAAAACAATATCCATTCATATCTTAAAACCTGAAGTGCTCATGTTAGTATTGCATCACTTAGTCTGGAAAGACTTTTTGAAAATCCATCTTCATATTATTCTCAGAAACTACTTTTTATACAGACTGCTTCAACTCTCACATGCTAATTTCAACATTTTTATCTGTAATTCCACTTCAGCCATATGTCCTTCAAGGCACAAGCTATTTCCTACATACCATTTATTATCAACTGAAAAATGTGACCATACCTGGAGAGCATAGTTTTTTGAGATTCTCTCCACCATGTAAGGAACAGTAGTTTGAAAGATTTCTTTAAAAGTTAAAGGGTTCATCATTGTGAACACACCAGCAAAATGCTCCAGAACTTCCTTTTCCTCTTTCATCCTGACTGTCTGACAGTTTGCTACTCGAACATATGTCTGTCCATTTCCTGCTATTTGGACCTAAATACAGCAGTTGGGAAAACACACATATATTAGTTATAGAATTGGAGTAACTTTTCTCTCATTATTCTTAAAATACCTTTGACAAAACAACTGAGATTTAACAGATTTCACATGCAAACCCCATACAATCAGAAGTTGGGCACAAGAGTCAATCACGACAAAAATGTGTTTTCAGCACATATTTTAAAGCTGTTAGAAGTGAAAAAGGCAATAGCAGGAGATATCAGTGTATCTTTAAAGTTACTTAATACCAAATCACCCACATTTCCATTTCATCAGTGCTTCATGTACACAAGACAGACATATGACTACTTCAACTGATAGCTAAACTAAGTTTCAAGAAGATTTAATCTACTACATGAAAGAATTGCTTTTAGTCTGAATGAACTCAGACAATGTGGGTGTTTAAAAATAGTCTGGTCCTTGTGAGTGGTAACTACTTTAGAGTTCACAGAATGTCTCAATAACTGTGGTCCTAATTACAGACTTAATGAAAATATACTACAGGTGAAATTTGTCTTTCAGCTGACAAATAAACTCTTATTAAAAGATCTAACATACAGTAACTGCACAAATAGAAGGACAAGGTGGGCAGGTTACATACCTGATAAATATCTAAGGCTTGCATGGCATATTTTACCAGTTTTATATAGATTTGAGTCTCCTTAGGTTGCAACTGTTTATTGGGAATGAATTGTGCTTCTGAAAGAAGAATAAGATAGTAGTTAACTATTAAAAATACTATTTGCTTTCATGCCAGAGAGTTTTAATTGTAGGATTGTAAGAGATAAATGTAATTAAATATTCTGCAGTTTTACCACCAGGAGCTTTGCAGGATGTGATGCCCCATGTGATCGTCTTCACACCACAGACCAAAGTTTTCACTAAGCTCCGGCAATCTGTGACCTGAAACGTCTGTTTGTCTTCTTTTTCTTTCTCCCCTTGTTTCTCAAACACAGGTACTGGTGCAGGGGCCACTGGAGTGGCCGGGGCAGGAGAGGGAACAGGGACAGGGGCTGCATTTGCTGCCGTTGGCACTCCAGGTAACGCAGCTTCGGCAGCTCCGAGCTCAGACTGTGGTTTGCATTTCTTAAAGATGACAGAGAGCTGGTACCGTGCGATAGTGTGAAACTTCAGAACAAAAACCTGGGGCACAAAGAGGAAAGAAAAATGAAAGAGCAGGAAGGGGGAAAGAAAAAGAATGTGAGTTTATTCCTCAAAAATCTAAATTTACTAATACTAATGCTCCAAGTCAGGAGACTGACATGAATAAAATTTAACTATTTCTGAAGTCATTCAAATGAAGCATTTTGAAGTCTATCAATAAAGTAGTTTGCTTACTTTAAACAATCAGTCCATCTCTGATTAAAAGATAAAGAACCCCAAAAATCCTCCATACAAAAAAGATCCTTAAAAAGGATCAGTAGGTCTTCAAAGAGCAGAAATTTCAAATTTTATAGATTGTATTTTGTGAACTGTGAGAAAATCCTCTTTCAGGGTTAAAAAACCCTCACACCAAAGAAAACACACCCACAACCAAAAGGCATTAAAAATACCAGTCTTACATGCTACTAAGCATGGGAAAAATATTACAACTAAAACTTAAAATAAAATTGTTTTTAAAAACCCCAACAAAGCTACCACAAAACAGGCATTCAGTTTCCTGCATTGAAACAAGTCACTGGATGAAGCTGAGTTGACAAAGCATCTCCACTACACTTGAGATGTTATCTGAGTTGCACAGCATTTTCAAAAGCCCTTCTCTAAAGCATTAAATACAGCACAGAGGCTGTTTCTGCATATTCTTACTTTTGAAGGGAGGAAAAAATAAAAAGTGATTGACACCATACTGTAGAATATTCAACTTATTAAGAAATGCTTTAAACAAATCAATACCTCCAGCATTCTCATAAGAATATCTCTACCATTTCCATTCTCCTGTTCACTTTTAGACCGGATACAGTCCACCAAATTCAGCAGAAGCTTGCAAGACATGGTCTGGATGCTGCTGGGCAAGGACTCATCATCAATGTTCTTGGCAAAGAGCTGCACAGCGAGGGAGAGGTCATTGAGTGGCAGATGCTGCCGGACGTGATGAACCAGGTCTGCCAGAGTGCTGTATGCCAGTGGTCTGCCAGGAAACACAGGGAGCACAATTAAAACTGTTGTTAATTGGACTGAACAAGTAATTACTGCCTGGAACTATTTCCAAATTTCTAAATGCAAGTTTTCTATTTTCACAAGCAAACCCAGACAAGGCTTTTTCAGCCACACAAGAGAATTAGTCTGTACAGTCTAACCCAAGAGGCAAGTCTGTCCCACAACACTGGTGTCACCTCTCTGACCTTTCCTCCCTCGCTGCAGAACATCCCAGCACATATTTTCATCTACATCCAGTTCAGAACAAATTAGCATAGGTCAGTAATGTGTTTCACAATTAATCACTGATGACTCATTATTTCAAAATCAGTTATGGAAACTGACAGATTTTAAAAATAGTTTATTTTCAAATACCAGGTTAAGCATCTAGTAGAGCAAATACTTCTAAACCTAACACATGCTATCAATAAGGTACAGTTGATACTTAAGCAAGAGGAAATAATTGTTCACATCCTTTAATTTGGTCAGCAAGCTCACCTAAAATCTAGAGTACTGAAGACATAGAAAGTAAGTACCGTCCTCATTTACTTCCTGAATTCCAAATGATTAAGTTTTAAGGTACTCATTGACAAAACAGCTTAAATCTCATTCAGATTTCCACAATGGACATAAGATTTAGGGTGTTTCATTAAATACTGGGCTGATACTGTGACCACTGTTTTGGTTGTGCTCTGCAATCCCCAAAAAAGAAATTATTTTCATTCATGCATTATCTCATTTTGACCTACATTCACACTCTCACGCTGAAGTGTTAAACAACAGCACAAGCCCTGTCAATAAAACGACCTAGTAAAATTAGTTATTTGAAGCAAAGATTTAGGATCCTACACAGACATTGCTGTAAATATGAATAACTTTGAAAGTCTCCACCTCTAGCAACACTCAAATAGCTTTTCTAAACTTTGTCCTACCTCAGAGTCTCTCGGGCAGTGTATCCAGAGCCAATCAGTATAGACTCATCAAACAGCTTGTCCATACATGGAATGAATTCTATGGTTTAAAATACAGAGAGAAAAATGAAAATGTTGCAGGTAAAGATTGGCAAAGAAAATCATCAAAATAAGAAACTAAAGCATTAAGTCACTTAACTTAGGTATTTAAACCTAAGCCAGAAAGTGGTTTTATTACAAAATGAATTCCTGAAGCTTATAAAAGGCAGTGCCATTGACAAGGAAACTTGCAAATAATCTCTGATGAAAAGACAGAAATCAGTGTTTTACAATTAGTCTCATCTCCAACTGTACAATTCTGCCAAAACAGGACATATCCATCAAACCTACTTACTTCTGACAGACCAAAAATGACTTTCCCCTGCTAGAGACAAATATGAGCAAACATATGGTATGAGCTACCAGAACTACCTGCAGTCAGGTCAACCAATTAATGTTATAAAATGCTCATACAATTGTAGGCACAACTAAAAACCACCACAAATTACTATTATCACATGGTAATTACTTGGAAAGCCAGAGAAGCCACTTGCTCATTGTGGCTTATTTAGGTCATTTTATAAAGACAAAGAAAAAACACAGAACAAAAATCACACCCACTCCCCAAATAATCAGAAGAATGTAACAGTCCAAAATAAATAAGGCTCTCACATACAGAGAAATAGCTGAAATCTTCCCAGTTTATATTTAGAATTCTAAAGAGCACTACATACGGCTCCTCAGGTCTGTTGTCAGGATGTGCTTGGCAGCAATCAGGAGCTCCTTCCTGAGATGTGCTGTTTCAGCTGGACAATTGGAGAGCAACTGCAACATTCCTTTGACCATTTGCTGAGAATATTTAGCCACTAATTCCTACAACAAGAAAATAACATGAGTACAACTATTATGACATTCTGTACTTAAGGTTTGCTTTACATTTGCAAACCAAAACCTCTTTAAAAAGGCTCCTTCTAAAACTAAAACACAACAGTCATTCCATAAATGCCTCTCCCCAGTCCCTGATGCACTGCAGTCATGCTGGTCACCTGCATGCCATAAAGGAACTAGAAATCTGTTGCATTAAGTTATGAAGTAATAAAAATGCATCCTACCTGGTAAATTCTGATGATGTAAGCCAGAAAAGACAATGTTTTAATCTGAGCAGCGATAAAATCAGCATACAACTCCTTGTTATAAAGTTTATGTTGTCTGAAATCAAATTACACAGTGGTTACCATGTTGTTTCTCCTCTTTAATATCTTCACCCAGAGAATTCCCCCAAGTCTCAAATTACATCATCTTGTAGAGAGGTTTTTGCTTCATAAGGGAATAAAATCACTATGGGAGAGCCCATTGTCAACAAGCCCTCTGCTACTCAAATTCCCTTCCAGGAACCGGGACCTGCTGCACAAGTCTGGATTTTATCAGTAACATATAAGGGAAATATTCAGATCTGTTAGTTATTTCATGTACAGGACTTCCACAATTTTGAGTCATATACTCCTTGCTACTTTGGAAATTAAAACCAGAAAGACTAGAATCAAAAATCACAACACATAAGACAAAAATACTTCAGGCAATAGTGAATGCCAGGTTTCAGTAGTTTATTCCAGGCATCATCAGAACAGTCAAAATGCTCTTACCTTGCTTGAGCAGAAACTTGTATTATAATAGTGTTCATGATCAAGGGCACAAATTCAGCCACTACATTATGAATGTTCGGTTTGTAGAGCTTAAGGAAAAAAATAAAGTATTATTAGAGAAATCTACAAGTCAAACTTGGGGTCAACTTATTTGAGGGCTAATCAGGAAAAACTAAAAATGTCTCAGCACCTTATTTTTAGATATTTTAATCTCAGTAATACATTACACTCATTTTTAGCAACCTGTGAGCCAGCAGAAGGTACACAGGCCATTCAGCAAGAGGAAGCACAAACACACAAAACACTGGATATACCAACCTGATACATGAGAACAACGATGATGGGCAGCTCAGCCAAGACCTTCAGGGATAAAGATCCTCTGGGAATTATTGAATGCTGAAAGAAAGAATACATGCTCTATAAACAGTTTAATTATTAATTCAATAAAGTGTTTAAAATACAGCTTTACAGAAACTTCTTATTTTAATAGCACTGTATTTATCAATAATAACATAAAAAAAGCATTAAACCATTTGGTATCATATTAAATAAAAATTCTATGATTACAGATGAATAGAAAATACATGGAAAACTTCAATTAGTTTCTACAGATAAATTTTGATGAGAAAAACAAGCAAAAAGAGTCTATTTGTTTCTGTGGCCCTATGACCTGTGGTACTGTGATACAGTGTCAGACTTAAGGAGCAGTTGCAATACTCACTGTCCTGGTCTCACTGTCCTCTCGCTCAGGGTTCACCTTCACCACGATGGTTGTGATCATCCCAACCATCTCAGGAGTAGGAACCGTGTTCTCTGGAATCACCTGAGGGTTCTCAAAATACCGATTCTACAAAAAACATCGTGATGATAGTAATAGTCAAAAAGTCATTTATCTCCTCACAATTCCTTCCCCCAGGCCAGTTTTTTCCTCCCTGCAGGTGATGCCTGAACTGCAGCCCGGACACATCCTGCCACCTCTGCCCCTGCAGAAGCAGCAGAAAAGCACCCAAAGCACCCCCAGCCCAGGTGGCTCTGGTGCTACAGATCATCGAAACAGTTATTGTGTATCCCACGCCCACCTCCATCACCCACCTCACCCTTCCCCCAAAACAGACACATTTGGCTACATGGAAACAACTGCACCCACCCCAAGGCTTCAGGATTTTACTGACGTTCACCTCGTGGTTTCTCACACTCCAAATCATGGGCTAGAATTCTTTGCAAATCAAAATCTAAATGTCTCCATTTTCAGGCATATTTTTGATAAATATATTCCCTAAAACTGTCTTTGCTTTGTATCACATGATACAGAAGTAATTATGCCAGTGTCTTTTACAGGTAAAATTAAGAAATAAAAACTAGTTTTCTGACTACAGCAAGGGCAGTTTAAGTAGCTTACCACCACTTTTGGAAGTTCCTTGTAAATCTGTTTCACAAAGTCCAAAAAATGATGGATCTAGGAAGGAATTAGTTTACCATAAATAAATTGGAAAAAAAGCCCACAATTTTAGAATCTCTGTTAACAGTACAATTACATAAAATCTCTCTTCACCAGTAAAGTACATTTTTTATGATAATTGAAAATAATCTGAAAGTGTTCTCCTATTTCCTTCTCTTCTGTCAATATTAATTCGAATTTCATCTGGAACAGATCAAATTTACCCATCACCTCAACACAGCTCTAATACAGCATCATTAGAAACAATTACTGTGAACCAACTAAGTCTTCCCAGGAGAAAATCACAGAAAAAAGGCAAGAGAATAAGAATGCAAACTTCCAAATACTCCTTGATGAGTATTCTCGCACAGCAGAGAAGAGGGGCAGGAGAAAGACAATCATAATATTCATTTTTAAGGATTTTCCTTTCACAAACTAAAAAGGCAACTAAATTCCTCTGTGTGGGAATTTTATTACCTAATCTGATAAGTAATCCTTTTTTAAAAATCACATTGTGATACAAAAAACCCTAAATATACCGTTATAACAACAGGTCAGCCCGCACCAAAGGACAGGAGGGAAACAAACCAACCAACCCACTTGAACAAAAGAGCAGTTCTGAAGAGCAGGGCAGTAAGTTTTACACCATGTCACAAGATATATGACCTACTTCTTGAGTGATGGCTGGTCTGAACTGTTTGTGCAATTCAATAATTATTCTTAAGCAAATCAGAACGTTTTCTTCATTCTCTGTCTGAAAAAAAATAAAGAAAACCTTTAGTGAGTTCACTGCTGAATTCAGCTACTCAGTACTTTTAAACCCTGCAAAATTATGCCCTTTTTAACAATCTAAAGTGCCCCATTCACATGGATTTGCATGAGCAAGATGTATCTTGCAGTACTAGATGATGGATAAAATTCAATCCATCCCCATAAGAACAAGACACAGAAATTGAACCCCTCTGGACTATCAGACCTGGTTCTATTGCCCCTCACACAGACACTCCCACGTGGGACTATTTACACACCTCTACCTAGAGCAGACAATTTTCTGTGAGCTTCAGTGTTCCCAATCCCACGAAAGAAAACAAACCCTCTGGAATAAGCCATCTGCCAGAACATCTTGGCCAGCATGAGAACAGTTCCCTGCATTGGTAAAATCCAGGCTTCTAAAGGGCAGAACAAAACCTGCAGAACACATGTAGGGGCTAAGAGATTACATGGGTGAAGCCTAAATAGAACGTCCCTCCATCCTTGCTGCAATAGCACAGCTACATAACAACCTACCCCCAGCAAATTCTGGAGATGCAAAAAGAAAAAGAGAAATATTTCTGAATATCTGAAACAGTTTTAAGAGGAAAAAAAACCATACCTCTAGAAATCTAAACATCACAGACAGGATATTTTTGGTATGAAGACGAAGATGTTCATTTGTTGGTATTCTGTGAATTATCTCAAGCACAAGCTTTCGGAGTTGCTGTAAGAAAAAAAAAACAATGAAAAATAAAGATATGACAGATTTTTCAAAACTCATATAACCCAACAACTAGTTGCAACATCTTTTTCAGCTTAATTCTTCTGCATGCTTAAATAGAAAAAATAAGCCACTCTATTTCATGTGGACATAGGCCTACATACAAACACAGAATGGTTCCTACTACCCACATATGTGAGTAAGGCAAATTGTACAAAATTACAGTTGAAAAATGCAAGTTGTCAAATTTTAAGGAAATATTTAATGACAAAGATTCAATTTCTGCCTTTCATTCCTACTCTTCAGTGAAGTCAGTAATTTGTAATGATGTGGAATATTTTAGCCAGAAAGCCAATTCTGTCACACCTAGTTTTTCCTCACTTTTCATACAAGCCCACATTTGCAAAGTTTATAAGTAACTAATTTAGAAACTGGACTTTTTCCATTTCACTCCAAATGACAGATCTATTTTTAACAAGTCTATACATAAATCAGTTCATCAGGTTAATCCAGGACTTCACTGCAAAAAGGCAAGAGATGCTCCCCACAGTTTACCTGTGCTGGCTTCTCCTGCAGAAACTGAACTTCTCCATCCTGGAGAAAGGTGAGAAACCGAGGGATGATGTGTTCCAGGAATGTAGAATATTGAGGGGAAGATGTCACGTTCTAATTAAGAACAAAGAATGAGGAGATATGTACATACATGACACACATTATAGTATTTAGTTACATCCTGCTGACACACCGCAGAGCACTATCAGTGGAGCAAAACTTAAGCGAATACAAATTAATCCCTTTACTCTCTATGAAAAAACAGAGAAAAAATTAAAATCACCCTCAAATAAAAGATTTCTGAGAAACAAGAATCGAAACTATCAAATGTTTCCATCCAGAAAGGGATTTAGAAGAGCCACAATGCTCTGCTAGCCCAGAAAAACTGGCACTGCCACGTGGAGAACATCATGGGGAAGCACCTCAGTTTTAAACCTCACTTCAAGAAGTCCCCAAGAATCACCAATCCATGTTCAGTTCTACATCCAGGTCAATAATGCACCCAACAAAATTCGAGTGCTGTATAACTTTCAACAGACAGCTAATTTGGGGAGAAAAATGGGGTTTTCTTCACTTGAAGTGGAAAATTAAACCTGCTGAACTATAAAGTCCAGCTGTTGGAAGATGAAGTAGGCAGGAATTAATAAGGAGACTACGGAAACAGAGAATGGAAAGAACCATCCAGCATACAATATCAATACTGCCCACAAGCTCCAACCCAATAAAGGAAATAAAAACTTTATTAGTGATTTATCTTACTCCCTTCAGTATTTTCCAACAAACAGAATCGCACTTTTCATCACCTCTTTATGTAGGATCATGCTACAGAACCCAGGGAGTTCCAAGAGAGCATTAGCAAAACAAATACTGAACAAGCTCTTCCTCACTGAAGACAAAAGCAAAGAGAAGCAACTAAGCCTTCAGATTCTAAACAGATCACTAGAACAAGCAGTTAAAACTATTCTTTGTTTTAGAAATGACAGGTGTAATTGTACAAATCATAAGTCACGAGATACTGTTATTAATCCTTTAACCACGTAACATCACAAATCAAGTCAAAATGCATTAAGCATAAGAAAGGCTGTCATTGCAGAGGGTTGGAGTTTTTTTCTTTCTATTTACCTCGAAATTCTCACTGACTTCTTGCATCATTTTCAATTTGGTTTCATCAGCTGAAAATGGAAATCCAAGAAAAAAAAAAAAAGTAAATGTAAAAGTAGATCATAAAGGAAAACATCGGGCTCACTGATCAAAGAAGCAATCAGATCTTATCAGTTTAGCTATCATTGCCCAATTACAAGGCACACAACTCTCCCAACCAACCATCACACAACTGCACACACCCCTCTCACTCACTCTGGCTCAAGCAAGTATTGCTCATCACTTTGCCTCTTCAAAAATCAAAACTCATGTAAAATTCAAAGTGAGTTTGACAGACACTGATCGACTGACTGAACAGTACAGCAATGTCTGTGAATCAAACTACTGAAGAACTGTAATCTTCAATAAGGAAAAAGTCTCTTACGTGTATTGACATCTGTAAGAGCAGCCACAAACTGAAGGTATTTTTTCATCAAAGTGGTTTGGTCCACCACCGTAGGCCCTTGTGCTGAAACAAATGCCATCTTGGAGGAAGAAAGGTCAGTTTCCAGTACCTAAAATCAAGATCAACACACCTACCAAAGAAGAAAGAAGTATTTGTTAGTTTATATGGCTGGTTAACAGTAGCTGTCACATAACCTACACCCATTCTTCTGACGTATTGAAGGGGAACACCTTTTCCAAAAACCACAGCTGTCACATTTACTTCAGCTTACAAATACACCACCAAGCATGCACAGCACTCACTGTGACAGGAGTGCACTCTGGCCTGGTCACACCTCAGCACAGGTTTCCTCTCTCCCAGCAGCAGGCTCCAGGCCGGGGATGCTGCCGACACCGCACACCTGTCATCCTCCTCCGACCCAGCCGGACCCCAAACTTCGGCCACCCCGGACGCGCCCCGGCGGGGCTCACTCCCGGAGGTGACAGAAGTTGTCCACGAGAAACCTGAACCCCCGTTCACTCTGAGACACCGGCGGCCCCCCGCTCC